>CM021102.1:386221875-386353502 GCA_007115665.2 Sequoiadendron giganteum
AGGTAGGTAGAGAGAGGAAAGGGAGATATAGAGAAGTGGATAGGGAAGGAGAGATGGATGAAGAGGTAGGGATCGAAGTAGAGATAAGGATTTAGAGAGAGAGGTGAGAGAGTGCAATAGAGAGAGAGAGGTAGGTAAGGAGAGGGAGGGGAGATAAAGGGAAGTAGAGAGGGGAGGAGAGAGGGAAGAAGTGGTAGGGAGGGAGGGAGAGATAGGTGATATAGAGATAGAGGAGGGAGGGGGGGATATTTAGGGAGAGAGAGGTGAGATAGAGAAAAAGAAAGTAAAGAGGGAAGGGGGAGAGAGAGAGAGAGAGGTGATAGAGAGAAGTAGAGACGTAAGGAGGAAGGTAGAGAGATTGAGAGAGGGAAAGAGAGAGGGAGAGAGAAAGAGGTATATAGGGGTTGGTTAGATAGAGAGATGTAGAGTGAATTTTGGTTGAAGAGAGAGAGGAGGGAGGGATAGGTAAAGATGGATAGTTGAGATAGATAGAAGGAGAGAGAGAGAGAGATATATAGGTAGAGAGAGGGAAATGAGAGATAGAAAGAGGGAAAGGGAGAGAGGAGAGATAGAAAGAGGGGGAGGGAGGGAGAGATAGATAGATTAGAGAGGGAGGAGAGAGATAGAGAAAGGTTATAGAGAGAGAAGTAGAGAGGGAAAGAAGGTGGAGATATTGAGAGAGAGGAGGCAAGGATGGAGAGAGAAATAGGTATAGAGGTACAACTAGGTAGAGAGAAGTAGATATGAAAGGAGATATATAGGGAGAGGTAGGGATGGAGAGAGAGGTGAGACAAAAATAGAGAGAGGTCTAGGTAGATAGAGGGAGGATGAGATAAAGAGAGGTATAGAGGGAAGGAGAGAGGTAGGAAGAGGTAGGGATGGAGAGAGAGATGTGAAAGAGATAAGAGAGAGGAGGGACAAATAGGTAGGGAGAGAGAGGTGAGATAGAGAGAAAGAGAGTAGGGAGGGAAGGGGAGAGAGAGAGGTGAGATAGGTGATAGATATGTGTGATGGAGAGAAAAGTAGAGAGGTGAGGAAGGTGGAAAGATTGAGAGGGAAGGAGGGGGGAGAGAGAAAGATGTATAGAGGGATAGGTTAGATTACGAGAAGTAGAGAACAAAGGTGGGTGAAAGGAAGAGAGAGGGAGAGAGAGGGGGATAAAGAGATGTGAGATAGATTGAAGTAGAAAGGGAAGGAGAGAGAGGGGGAGATAGAGAAAATTAGACAGGGAGGGAGGGAAGGATATTGAAGTGAGATAGAGATAAATAGAGAGGGAAGGAGAGAGAGAGAGGGAAGTGGTGAGTGGGAGAGAAAGAGGGGAGAGAGAGGGAGAGAGGGATAGGTATGTATAGAGAGAGGTGATATAGAGAGTAGAGAGAAATATATAGAGATAAAAGGAGAGGGAGGGGAGATAGAGAAATGTAGAGAGGGAAGGAGGGAGGGAGATAGATATTGGAGAGGGAAGGAGAGAGATATGTAGTTCTTGAGCTCAAGGAAGAGATTTTTAGATAAATGGATGGAGATAGTGAGAGAGAGAGGTATAGAGAATAAGAGATGAAAATGAGTGAAATAGAGAGAGAAAGATGAAATTTAACCTCTCTTGATTACTGAAATTTGACATGCTGATTACTTAAATTTGACTAAGTCTAAAAATTTTAAGATCTTCCAAAAACTAGAATTTGCATTATAACTCCTAGAGATCTAAAACCACTCTCAAACATCCTGCCTATATACATGAAATATAGCTTAAAGTATAAGAAACTAAATTTCCATATGCAAATGTCAACTTATACTTTAATGTTTATTTCATGTATATAGTTTCCTTGACAAAAAAGAGAAAATCAAAGAGTTTAAAAACATGCATTCCAAAAGTCATGAATGACATTTGGCGCTAGCCAAATGAAGCAACCCATTTGGTGCATGCCAAATTTAGTGTGCACCAAATAGGTTTCATTGGGAAATACCAACCCAATGGGTTGGATTTTGCATTGGGCATCTGACCCAAAGGTTTGGAAAACCATTCCATGAAAAAGACGTGATTTTTTGAAAGTGTGCTAAATTTCTTCATATTTTCGTCCATGCTCCTCGTCTCATTTGCACGTCTTTCAATGCAAGTTTATTAAAATACCGTGATAGTGTTAACCTCTCTCTGAGCTATCTGAATATATAATTATTTTTGCATTTTGATTTAGTTAAGGTTTTGATCCATGACTTCTATTGTAAATGCCTCCATTTTTGGTCAAAAACCAACATGTGCTAGTTTTAGGATAGATTTTTACTCATTCATCGAAACGTGAAACAAATTACATTTTTTGAAACTAGACTCCATTCTACACATGATGAAAAAAAAATCAATTTTCGATTAGTTTTTAAAAATTTTGGGGGGAGCATGCTCAAATTTCAGCTTTTTAGGATGTGTCCACTTTGAAAATTCATTAAATATTATAAAAAAATTATTTGAAAGAATGAGGATAAACTACATGGTGTTAGCTAATTTCTCACTATTGGGATTTTTGAAATTCTAAAAAAAAATTAATAGAAAAGAGGGGAGCCCTCAGGCTCTATGCTATTTTTTTTTAAAAAAAATAGGACCTATTTTGCCCCTCCCCCTTTTGAGACCCTTAATCTTCATTAATTTCAAAAAACATTAGTAGCTTAGAAACTAGAATCGGAGCACTTCAAATTTTTTTCTTGCTGCATCTTGAAATTTGGAGCGGGTGAACCCACATAAGTGGTGAACACTTTTGTGAAGGAAGGGAAAAGTCGATTTTCCCCTCTTCACAAAGTGAAGGGGTTCGTCCGAACCCAAGTGTTCGCCCAAACCTTTATGTGGGTTCGGTCGAACCCCATTGACTTATGCGCTTTAATAAAGAAGGAAAAGACACTTAAACAAGGAAGGTATACAATCCATTTTTGTATTCAAGCATAAACAAGATCTTCTCACAACCTTCAACAAGAAATAATGAATTGAATTATTGGTTTGGTAAGATTAACTTTATAAAGAAATTCGAAATAGGTTTTGTAGAGATAATGAGGCCACTAAATACCAAGATGATGAAATATGCAAAAATATAGTGGAAAATGTAAGCTAAGGTAGTTTAATAAATCAAAAAATCATTTTTCGAATCCCCTATATTGGTTACAAGCCCAAACTATTCTAAACTATTCTACATATACTCATTTTCATTTGACCACATTGTACAACCATTCTTATTCAAATGAGAAACCTAGGAAATGAAAGGCATGTAGCCTTCATGAGTGTATCATTCAAAGATGCAAAGATAAATTATCCAAATTTGAAGCAAGATTATGCTTTAGTGTGAGTATTGATTAATTTTTAATTACATTTTCAATAATAAGTAGTTGTAGTAATCTTTGACATGTAGTAGTAAAGGACTTTCTTAGTAGAATAAATCAAGAGAAAAAAAACAAGAAAAATGGACCACTATATTATAATAATTTGACATATAAAACATGCCTATGAAGTTGGCCAAAGAATAGAAATTAATTAAACTGATAACACAAGTTGATCTAGGTTGATCACACCAATATTATGTAGATGATGTGATAACAAAGGATGATTCATATGCTAATAAAACTAATTATTTTATGAGTAATTAATTCCTTATATATATTTAAATACTAGTTAAAATACATCTTTGCACCTTAAAATGAAAAAGCTACATGTGATTATAGGAGGCTTATTACAAATAAATCATGAAGGAATCTAGACTTAAGGTGATTGAGTAAGGAAGAGGTAGAATGGCTATTGAATTTTTATTATAATTTCCTCTATTAAATTCTTTTCAAATATCTACTCGGTGATGTCCCCTACAAGTTCAAGATGCTTCAATTTCTAAAAATTAAAAAAATATCCTATGTGTGAAGTTGTGTTGGTCATTTTCATGAATTTCTATCAATTACCATATTGTTATTTTGATGGATTTGCATACCAATATTTCATCTCTACCATCTCCATTTTTCTTTTTCCATTGCTCTATTGGGCTTCATCCTCAAAGTATAATCTTTCAACTAATCTTGATAATCCATTTTCAACCTTTGTTAAATTTATCTAAGTATGGATTCTATTGGACTTCAATTTTATTGCGGTTGTCATGCTAGTAATCCAATCCTTAGTGTTTCTTAGTGACCTAGAATATTTTCTATTTCTAGAGTGTTTGGCTTGACCCTCCATTCAAACCATTCTTGTCTCCATATTCTTTGACCCCTCTTAGCTCTATTATATTCAAGTGTTATATTTTCTAGGATTTTAGACTTGGTTATATCCTACCATACCACTCCCTTTTAAACTTAAAAATCCCAATCCATTTTAATCCAAATGTCTATAAGTATTTTTGCACCAATTTTTTCATCTCTCAACCATCATGTCATTTCAATCATTCCCCAACAACTTCACAATCTTATTATTTGTATTTACTCCTTGTAGTATTGGGAATTTAGTCTTTCCAATCCTTAAGTACCATCCCTTTCTAACCCCTATTATCTTCATCCTCTACTAGTAAAAAAAAATCTTGTGTTTTAGAGTTCTAGAATTGATTCCATGCATCTAAATTTTTATCCATCTTTTATTTCACAATGTCAAAATAATGATAATGCCATCTTTATATGATGCTAACATCATCAATTTTTAGAGTAACTACCTATTGAGACATACCTACTAACATCATTTTTTCATTCTCCAAAAAATAAAAATATATAAAGCTAGAGGATTCGACCTTATTTTTCCCTAGTATATTATTTCATACTCCCACAAACCCCAACATCTAGTTGAATACTTTTCGTATCTTTTAGAGTCAAACATTTGGCCTTTTATATTTTTATAAAAAAATTAAGGTCATATAGATACATTAATCTCAACATCTCGATGATTTGTCCTTTATTAAGGTCATATAAGAAACCTTTTATTATAATTGTGTATTATGGACCTCCATTTTTATTTAAGTTTTTTTATGGATTCATGGAATCTTTGAGTTTGTGTTTTTTGTTCTTTATATTAATTATTTCTTAGTTTGCATCTAAGACGTGCTATAAAATTATGTTACACTATGTAGTTCATGCTAGGATGAGAAAAATTTCTAAAATAATATGTGGGGAATTTAAATTGATTGTGGATTATCAATTAGGGTGCATCATTGGGGTAAAAGGGAATTTGAGAGTGTAAGCTCTAAATGATAAATCCAAGTGCATTAGACTGATTTGAATGTTAGTATTTTATTCAATTCATTAAGGTTTCATGTATTCAAGATAAATTTGATAGTTGAGGGTTGGACATTCTATTCATTTAGAAAGAAAATAAAAATATATATGTTAGTGTCATATTATAGTGAAGTAGGTTTTATTCCATCATCCATAAATTTAGTAATATAAAGCTATTAAATCCCTAGAGAGTTTATTCAAAACATAGTATTTGTATAGGATTTATATGATACTATATAAATATTAGCTAAATTATTATTGTGATAAACACAATATATATATATATAGGCATGAGTAGCTTGCTTATATCTAGAGTCACATCATTTGAACTAACTACCAAATTAGAGACCTCTTATATACTAAATTAGTTGTGTTCCTATATTTAAGATCTATAGTCCAAATAAACTTCCAAACTTAGTAAGGCTCAAAGAAGAGGAGGAGGCTTTATCCAAGTCATTCTATCTACTCTAATTTTCCTCCCCCTTAGTCTAAATATATAGGCTACATCCCCATTGCCTACATTATTCCTAGACTGGGACATTATGGTAGATTTCCTTAATATCTAGATGGTTGCAAGAAAAATACCCAACACCACATCCTCTACAAAAAATAATTCAATTAAAATTTTAAGATATCCATGTCTTCAAAACATCAAGTTATCTGTACTTTGTACATTACATTAGGCAAGTTATTCCAATTATTCTCTATTTATTCCTCATAAAGAGAAAACTTTAGATAATGAAATCTATAATGACATCATATTCTATGAGTCAAATTTTGAGCATACTTACTATTGTGGGATTGATGTACTTGCCTCTCTTGATTGATATTCTAGTGTACTCACCACTATTTTCATGATTCCCAATATATTTTGGTTTTGTAAAGAGAGAAAAATAGTGTTCAAACTAAGAACATTCTTTTAGTGGACCTCATGTGATGATAGGATCTAAGGCACTTCTCATCACACAAAATCTCCATCTTGGATCTAATTCTAGACTCTCATACACTACACCCCCAATATTAAGAAAATGACTCATACATCATTATATAGAGTAAACACATTTCAAAATATATAAAGTCGCCATTTCTATAGGAGCATATGTTGAGCATATGTGAAATTATCCAAATTAGTAGTCTTAATGAATTTATTCTAATAATTTTTTGTTCTTACATAATCAAAATCATTGAAAGAGAGAAAAATAGAACCATAACATAGAGATAATCAATATATTTTGCTACAACTATCAAAAAAAGAGAAAGAGAACTAGATATCTTCAATAGCTCAATAAATGAATTAATACTTAAGTTATGAGGATCACAAGATTGCCAACTAGGGTCCTATTCTTGTGGATCTTGCTATAGTACAACTTAACAATAAAATTCCTCTAGCATTTCCAAATCTCTCTATCCCTTCACCTCCTACCATGCCACTAAATATTATGTACAATATATTGAACTTCAAAACATCACACTATGCACTTTGTAGATTATATTAGTTACTATTCTGCTAGGTATTTATTTATTCCTCATCAAGAGAAAACTTCGTACAATGAACCACATAATGACATTATTCACAATTCCTCCACATGAAGAAGGTATCCCAACTTTTAAAAAAATCCAAATACAAGGTATAACCTTCTCTGCATGTATTCTACTAAACCAATATGAATACACAAGCATTATTGAGTTAATCAGTATAATTATTTGACCAAATATTTATTTTTTAAACCTTTATAATACCAATGTTTTCTTGTAATAACTCAAAAAATTATTGAAAACAATATTGTACATACTATGATGAATGATATTGATCATCACTAACATGTAAAAATTGTGCTCCCTAACTATCTTCTTATTTTATTTTTTACTATTAGGGGCACACCTATATGTGATGTGAACAATAATAGTTTATCTGAATAGAATTGTAATATTAATATGATTCAACTTCTTTTTGTGGCTGCAACGTGTAATTTTATATAAAATTGACTATAGATCTATAATAGTTCCAATTAGGAAAAATCCTTGCACACCTTGACTTGTTGATCTAACCATCAAGAATAGTGGCTATGTATTACATACTTATAAAAAATATTCTTAAAATCAGAAATAAAATTAGCAACTTGCTTCTCTTGTGACCAACTCACATCTAGAATCTTCACCTCCGCTCTTCAAATTGTATTTTATAGTTATCTCATATCTCTTTTTCTCAAACATTTTTTTTCCCAGATCATTTTTCTTCCATCATGGGTACATGATATAAACTTTGATAACCCACCGCATTGTAAACGCTTCTCATTTAAACATATTTTTACAAAAAATTACAATCATTGTATCTAACACATTAAAATAAATCTAATAGGTCCTTACATAAATTTGGTATTTTAATTGTACCACACTCTTGTAAAATTTGGTTAGTATACAAAGTATAATTAATATTATATGTAATAGTTCATGGTAGATAAAAACTACATGTCGTATTTACAATATGTATTAGAAATTTTAAGAGGCATGTACTTGATAAAAAGGCTTACAATCTATTCAAATTCCCTTTGTGATATTTTTAAATGAATATATTTTTTAAGAAATTTTACACAATTTTGTTTGGCTACATTCCAATTAATGTTTAATATGTGGTGTGTGGTCTTGATCACCAATTTTTTATTTTAAAACATCCTTTACATTGAGTGATACTCTAGAGTTAAAGTGCCAAAATAATTCAATTTCATCATTTGTGTTATTAATTAGCTTTCTATGAACTCATGGAATCATACCATTAAAATCTCAAGTGCCATTTTCAATAGGACTATCTAGTCTTTTGATCTTATTGCTAGTGTTTTTCACAATATTTTACAATTTATGCTTAAGTGAAGATGAGTTTGCCTCATTAATCAAACATTTCTTAATTTATTTCTTACTATTGAGGTTTTTATTACTCTACAAGTAGCTCTTTTATCTTTCTACTTACTAGTAATCCTAATAGAATTAAGAGAATTAAAAAATATTTTAATAATAATTTTATTTTAATTAGAAATTTTGATTGCCTAAATATTTAATATATTTTGTAAAGGTCTTATTTTTTACAACTTTAGTAATTTTACAAAAGTATTCATTGAAAAATTTTGAAGCTCAAAATTGAATGGTTCATGGTTCATTTAAGACTTTATCTTATGTTCTCATCAATTTTAAGTAACCATTTTTGGGTTCCAGAATTATTACAATTTTATCAAGCTCATTAGAAAATTTTGAATATGGGATATCATTCTTATTCGGAAAGGTCCTCTCTCTTCTTAAGTAACTTGGAGATACAATGACTTTCACTTTTTTATGTGCACATGTTATCAATTTTATTAATATTATCAACAATTGGATCATGGAGTATAATTTTAATATCATGGGGTTCATTTCTACATTATTCAAAAATATTTCTAAATTTGAATTCTTATTTTTCTATGATGTTACTCTTTTCAATAGGTGTTTCATAACATTTTGCAACATTTTCGTTTTCATGTTCAACATTTTTATTTTCAATGTTAAGTAATAATGTTTTCCCTTTATTACTAGTTGTAGGAAATAAATCTTAGATGCAACCTTTATCAATGTTTATTAAATTGTCTTTAATGACACATTTTGTTCTAGAGTGCACACGCACACTTGAAAATTTAAATTTTATAATTGTTTTAGATTATGTTTTTTGTGCAATCTAGTAATGTGAATGCTTTGATTATTAAAAAATATGATAGATGTTGAACATTTTTTCTATTAATGGTATGGAAATATTATTGATGAGTAGATGAATTATTAGAACTGTTTTAGATTTCTATTCCTTATATCTAGATATATTATTTAAACTAAGTTCTCATTGCTCCTTTAGGTACACATACATACATAACATGGATAATGCAGATGTTCCACCTCCGGAATCTTTGTTTGCAAATACCACTAATGAGATTAATAAATTGAAAGACTCATTAGCGTAAAATACAAACCCAGGGATATATTATGAACCATGCATGTCAATATTGCATAGTCTTGAAAAACTAAGAGATGAACTTGAAAGGACAAGTGCATTTACTCCAGATAGAGTAGCTGCTATTCTTTCCCGCATGTAGGAAAAAGTACATGGTGAGGTTCCCCTTAAAGAAATACAAGATAGTGTGACCAAAGAAATGATAAAAACCATTTTTTTTCCATTTTATCAAAGTGCACGTAAGGTTAGGGGATACCAGGTCACTAGATGTGTTGATCATGATATGGCCTCATTGATCTACCCACGATTTCTCACAGCACATGGTCAATACCCAAAAAATGACTTGATTCCATTATATTTTGTTCAACAGTTGTATGCTGAGGTCCATTTGGGCCTCAACGTCAACTACCTGGACATTCCACCATATGCTGGTCAGGGGCGTGGCAGGATTGCTGATAGACCCGCTTATCGTTGAGCAGATAGACTGACCCCAGTGTTTAGGGTATTGGTTGGTGAGAGGTCTCCTGCTCTCACCCCAACTCTAGCCCCCATAGTAGATGAGGTTGTCGTTGCTTCCCAAAAGGAAGCAATTGATACTGTAGGTGACATTGCATCTGCCACCACTAGGATATTTGTTGATCGTGTAGGTCAGTATTTGATGTCTAGACATCCCCAGCCCATGCCATATTCAGCACAGTGGACCACCATGGATCCTTTCACAGCAGCAGGCATCCCTACTCCCACAAAGCTTGAGGCACTTACAAGAGATATGGCACGCAGGACTCTACATTGTTTGGCTGAGGAACTCTTGGAGGCATATGCCTTCATTGCATCAAACTATGGGATCGGTATAGAGAATGTTAGAGATCGTTTGGCACGTGGAGGTCATTCACTTCTAGGATCCCATCACTCTCAACCCAGCACTAGTGCACGTCAGGATCCACCATCTGATCATTCGATAGCTGCACAAACTATGGGTTTTATTGAGATGTTGGTTGGTGCCGGTTCATTATCGTCGATGCCATCTCACCTACATAGTCCTCTCCACTCATCATTATTGGAACGACATGAGATAGATGAAAGGGATGCAAATATTGATTCGTCACTTGATCGTATAGTTGATATGGTGGAGACGGTTGTTTCAGAGGACTCAGGTCATCCGATATCAGATGATGTGCATGTATGTGTGCATGTGCATGTTTCAATTCCTTTTTAATTATTTTTAAATTTTAGTTTTAATTTAACTAGATATTCATGTATTGATATATATGAATTTATATATTTGTAGGTGGACATACCTAATGTCACTCCTAGCCTTGTTCGAGATCGTACACGTTGACGTGAATCTATGGATGAATCTGATGCTAGTGGACATGTGAGTTTTAAATTTTTATATATACATGTGTATATGTACATGAATATGTACATGCATAGATCTAGATACATATTTAATATAAATTATATGTATTTAACACATTTTGTACACCATTTTATTTGCAGGGCTCAGCACATCCATCAGAGTAGGACCGTTCTCATTCAGATGGTCGTTTGACTAGGAGTCGACATTCATATTAGGCCCTACATATTAGATGTATTTTCTTATATGATGATCTTTCTAGTATTTGACATTTGATTATCTCTAACTTACATTTGTTATATATGATGATTTTTAGTATTCAACATTTCCTTATATGATGATCTTTAGTATTCCACATTCGATGATCTCTAACTTACATTTGCTTTTATGATATACATACATTTGGAACTTTGCTTATAACATGTTACATGTTTATACATTGATCAATATTGATATGTTTACATGTTTATATGATATATGTATACATTCACTTATATTCAATATACATGTACATTTGCTTATTTGATGATCTCTTACAACTTACATTTCCTTATATGATATATACATTTGATCTCTCTAGAGTAGAATTTTAGGAAATGAATGCCACTTTATAATTAAGTTCATTCACATGTTGATCACAATAAATATGTTGCACACGCATGCCTTGGATATATATGATCTTGAATGTTTTCTTTCTATGTATATAAAAATAGAACCATATACTCATATAAGCATTTAAATATGTACAATAATGATTATAAAATGCATCATTTAAGCACAATAATAGGAATTAATTCACTAAATTGTAATAAAGTATTAATGGACGATAATGAATAATAATGGATCTTAATTATGGTATATGATAAAATAATAATAGTGGTTTGACAAAATTATTTTAGTGTCTTACAAGATGATGTTCAAAATAACATTGTTTAAAAAAAAAGAACTTAAGAAGAACGGATTAAAAGAGATGAAAAAAATAATGATATGCCTCAATTAGGTGGAGGAATAAGAAAATATTAGGTGGTTGATGATGATTGGACTGAAGAGATTATTTGTGTAAAAAATACACAAGTTAGCTCTCAAAAGAAGAATTATGAGGAAAATTTCATATGAAATATAGAAGATGATGGAAGAAAAGAAGAGGAGGAATGTAGAAAATGATTTAAGAAAAGTAAAATTAGGTGAAAAATGTAATTGATTGTTTTTGAATACTTAGTTATGTTGTCATGTGAAGATCAGCTTTATCTTAATATACATGTAGATTTTATGCACCAAATTACGTAGGATTGAGGTTAAAATGTATCCAATGCATGTAATAACTTATAATAAAATAATAAAAAAGAGGAACCCCTAGTATTCAATAAGACATTTTATTTTCTTAGTGGGTCTAAGATGGGACAACCAATAGACACAAAGAGAAGATAGAAGATATGCATCAAGATCTATTGTAAAGAAAGATGTAACCACATATTCTCAATGAAAAAATTGGAATATTTCAACTTAGATATGTATGTAACCAAGTGACCCTAAAATCATGAAATAAATGTTGTACACAACTATACATGAATGTATCTATGGATGGTACAAAATCCTACTGCCAAAAGATCTCAAACTAATGAAGGTACAAATATAACTTTGGAAAAAAAGGTGTTAATCCTAAAGAAAAATATGACTTAATGCTTCCTTGATACAACCATAAGTTAACCAATCAAATAATTGTATTCCTCAATTTAATTTAAGCATAAATGTATATGACATATTCTTATACATATGCACTCTCTAATACTTATGGGGCAACGATATATTCAACCAACAAGTAAATACGTGCACAATGAGGAGAATTGTGCACATTTTCACTATTCACCAACCAACACGAAGCATAAACATTCTACAAGACACTTTTGGGATTTTTTGTTTGGTACAACATTCTACAAGACACAAATTTTAATATGTTAGGTTTCTTTTTCTACAACAAAAAAGAAGATTGAGACAACATTCACTTTATATATATAGAAGACATGGACTAATGAATCAATGATTTTTCTTGGATGTATAGGAGAAGAAACATCTTGAGATGTAGTCATGTAACATCTCCTTGTGTGCCAATTGTCTTTTTTGTTGAGATGCTAGATTTGGGGGATCATTGAAACTAACACTAAATTTTCTTCTACTCCCACCATCACTCTTCCAATGAATTTTTTTATGATAAAGTTTGCACATTATTTACATAACAAGTACTTGAATTCCATGGAACAAATATATAATTGGAAATATATACTCAATTTAAGGTTCTCAATGTATTTCAACCCCTAATTTGTGTCCAACCAAATTTAAAACACTTGTCATCAACATATATTATAAGTAACTAAAACAATCCAGAGTTCAAACAAGTTACTATAAGTTCTTGTCTTGAACATGTATGTACATGTACAAGTGAACTTGAAAATCATGGATATAATCTAACTCAAACATTCTGGTTCAACCCACTCTTGAATAACATGTAAATTTTTTTGATGGTCATCACTATCTAGTCTCCATTTTATTCATCCACGTGCATGTGGAACTGCATGAAGATGTAGAGCGATAGCAATTATAAGGTGAATATATTGATATACCTTGTTATCAACTTGATAGTCCACAAAATGAATCCCATGTTGAACAACTTTGACTTGTTTTAGATATATCCCTTGCACAACAATAGAACTTGCACAATAAACATGAACCTAAGGTAATACATGTGCATGTGTACAACATTTGCATGCTCAAGGTTTGTACAATATATATTTAATGTTTTTAAGGTAATGTACACATGTACACAATGTATATATATAATTTGAAATTCAAACTCACCTGTGGGAAATAACATTCCATCATTTGTTTCAGGCCGTGTTAGCTTATTCCTCTCTTTTGTACAACACATTAAATAATAGCTAACACCTTCTATGTTTCTAGGCTCTGCTATAACTGCAAAAAAATATCCTGTACACCAAATTTACACAATAAAATTCTAAAAAAATAGAATTGTCTCTACACAAGTTAAAGATCATTAAATTTATATAATATTTAAATTATTGAAAACTTACACATGTACCTTTTCTAACCAATCCTGAAATATGGTCATAATCAATTGAAATCAAAGGAATGTCTTGAAATCTTTCATCCTCATTTTCATCGTATGTGTTTGAAACAAATAGTGGCACCATATCCCATTTACTAAAATATTCAAGTTCTTCATTGTTGCATGCATGAGAGTTTCCTGCAATGCACTCAGTGCAGAAACAAGAGTAATCTCTCATGTATAATGTCCATCCAGTGTGACTATTTGAACTCATAACACAATGCAAAGATCTTGTTTTTTCTACCCTCTTGCATCCATGCATCGATCTTCTATCCACACCTAGATAAATGTAATTGCAAATAACTTATATGAACTTGAACATGTGTGTATATATATGTGTGTGTAAATTTTAAATTTAAATAATTTTTTTTTTTTAAATGTAATTTATACATACCTGATATCTCCCAAAACACTCTATGTGGAATGTTTCGGTTTGTTCTTGAAGATGTGTCAACCTCATTTGATGCAAAGTGTTTCTTGCACCATTCAACAACATCATGTGCATCATCTATATGATCTTCTGAATAACTCATTTAATGCTTTCCTAAAGCACGTTTGATGCAAGCTCCTGCGCCATCATGTTCACCCTTTCCATGCCCACTCTCAAAGAAACTCCAAACATGTGGTATGTTGTAAATTTTTTGATATCTAGAAAGTGCATAAAATGGCTGTGATGATTTGAATTGTGTCACACATCCATTTGACCATACAAAATGTTTTTCAAATTTTACACCCCTGCTTCCCAAATTCTCAAAAAAACATTTTGTAAAACAATATTGTACAAAAAGTGTGTCATGCTCTTTATCATCACTAATATAAAAGTGATATTCTTTCTTGATGGCTCGTTGTTCATTTGTACTCTCAACACCATCTAATTCCAATTGTGCATGTTGATAACACACATGAACCATAATAGTGACCTGTTTTGAAAAGTAATATTCTGATTTAATCTCTTTTTGATGTACAAAAGAGTAATTTTCTACAAAGTCAAGTACTGATAGAACTGTTCCAAGTGGGAAAGTATCTCTTAATGTTTGAAATTGATGTGCTTGCCACTTAGCATAAAAGGAATGTTGTATGTATGGTTGTATCAATTTTTCAAAATCTTCCATAAATTTCCCAATAGGTATCTCCTCTTCTACATAGTTTAACCTTGTGGATTCTTTCCCAAAATTTGTTTGAAACTTTACATACTTGTAACTTTTTCAATTTACTGTCTTTGTTAGGTCAACATTTTCATTTGTTGAAGGAAAGTTAGCCAAATTTCCACATGTTTCACAGAGTCCTTTTATGCATTTTATTTGAAGTCCATTTTCATGATCACATAATAGATCCTTTATGAACAAACTTACCTGTTTAGGAGGTGCCTTTTGAAAACCATATCTTTCTTCTCTCATCTTTCGAAACACCTGATAGTAGAGATTAAATTCAATGTTATAACGACAACAACAAGTTTCAAAAAACTTGTTTATCTTCACATAGTATGGCTTTAACCTTTCAAACATTGTTTGCCCAATCTTTATATGAGGATACATATTACAAAAGTTCATATACATCTCAAGCTGTGTTATGTCTAGCCAATGTTTAATATGTTCTTCATAAATACCAGGTCCAATCCTGCGCCTCATAACATCTCTAGTATTTGATGACAGACAGGTTTGATCATTCCAAAAACTTGAGATCAAGTTCCTAACAGCATCTTCAATCCTGTTAGAACGAGGAGCTCTACACATAATTGTCCAATTGCCTTCAGAACTATCATCTAAAACCTCTCTTTTTCTCATATTTTATTAGTGTGGTTCTACTATAACCAAATTCAGTGGAAAGTGCTGACATTTTTCTTTTTTTGGATATTTTTTTATTTAAAACAGATGTCAAAATCACCTTTCTTGTAATGGTTCTATCACTGATCGAGATCCTTTCCCAATGGAATCTAAACCTTTTTTTACATTTTCAACAATATCTTTTTGCAGTCTCATGTGTTTCCTCTTATTCGATGCAGAATGTACACCCAACAATTGTAATGACTCTTTCAGCTCATCACAAAGAAGTAAACGTGATAACAATTGGGTTTTTTCAAGTGTTTCAAGATGATTGAAATGATCATGGATTATTCTATTAACATATTTAGTCATTGACCTCTTACTTGTATTTTTAGGTTGGTCGGCATAACATTTCAATTTCTCCATATCCATTTCAAGTAAATGATCTAAATTTCTATAAGAAATTTGTTTCCCCACTGTTTTAGCTACTTTTATATGCTCATCCATTGGTGTAGAAGGAAGTGATCCCGACCCCTCTCCAACATGCATTGTTTGAACTCGGGCCTCCTCCCTGTCTTCAAGGTCCATGTGTTCTTCAACTAATTCATTTGGTCCAATATCTAGATTGGGCTCGACTTCTGCTTGAGAACTTCCTGCTTGTTGAGCCATTTGTACATGTCACAAAATATTGTGCAAAGAAAGTGAGAGATGGTGATATATAAGTGGAGTTGAACATATGAAATAAAATGAAATCAAAGATTCTTGAACTTAAGAATTCCATGGAAAAAATGCATTTGAAAAGGATATGATTCTAAGATGGGATATATGAAAATGGTATGATATATGATGCGATAAGCTAAGAATGCAAGAGGTCAAATGCAACTCTAGGTCCAAATTTGGTTACGATGCAAGGCTTGAATTGTGTTATGATGGATAAACACAAGGGAACAATGATCAAGAGAGGGTATGCAGGAGATGATGGACTCCAAAAGGATTTCCCTAGACATGCAAGGATAATGGCATTTTCGCTAACTTGAAAGTCCATGATAAACCTTAAGTGATGTGGGCAATAGATAAAAAATGGATTGGTTTTGAGACCTATGAAGAGTAGTGGAACTCGTACAAGAGCTAAGGATTCTATTTGATCAATGATGACTATGCAAATGACTAAATTCATGGAATGTATGCAACTTGGAAAGTTTAGGCACGATATGATCTTGATATATATGCAAGGGGTTGTACATGCAAGACCTAGGTGAAATGATATATATGCATACACGGACTATGTGATATGATCTATGTATGCAAGAGTAGGAATATGTAAGGACTAGGATGCAATGAAAAGGATATGATTCTAAGATGGGATATATGAAAATGGTATGATATATGAGAATGGTATGATATATGATGTGATAAGCTAAGAATGCAAGAGGTCAAATGCAACTCTAGGTCCAAATTTGGTTATGATGCAAGGCTTGACTTGTGTTATGATGGATAAACACAAGGGAACAATGATCAAGAGAGGGTATGAAGGAGATGATGGACTCCAAAAGATTTTCCCTAGACACACAAGGATAATGGTATTTTCCCTAACTTGAAAGTCCATGATAAACCTTAAGTGATGTGGGCGATAGATAAAAAATGGATTGGTTTTGAGACCTATGAAGAGTAATGGAACTCGTGCAAGAGCTAAGGGTTCTATTTGATCAATGATGACTATGCAAAGGACTAAATTCATGGAATGTATGCAACTTGGAACTTAGGCATGATATGATCTTGATATATATGCAAGGAGTTGTACATGCAAGGCCTAGGTGAAATGATACATTCTATGTATGCAAGAGTAGGAATATTTAAGGACTAGGATGCAATGAAAAGGATATGATTCTAAGATGACATATATGAAAATGGTATGATATGATGTGATAAGTTAAGAATGCAAGAGGTCAAATGCAACTCTAGGTCCAAATTTGGCTATGATGCAAGGATATGGTGTGGATGGAGGACTAGGATATGACGTGGATGGAGGATTAGGATATGACATGATTGGAGGACTAGGATATGACATGAATGAAGGACTACGATATGATGTGGATGGTGGTTTCCCTTGTCAAGGTTAGGGTGGGTATGACTAATGGAAGGTTTTTGTGACTTAGTGTCATGGGTGGTGTTAGGGGACTCTTGATAGTTTGACTGTATTGATTCAGATTTGGAGGATGATGTTCATTTGTTCATGTTGTCTAAAAATAGTTGGCAAAAAAGTGGTGTTGTAAAGAATGAAAATCAACCACATAGAAGACATTTACAAAAAAAAATCCTAAGGCTGCAAGGACAGTATTCTTATGGATCCCACGAACCGCATATCCTTAGTGAATGAATTTTAGAAGCTTAGCCCCACGGGCTCCCCCTTACATTGCACTCACTTCTCAGGGCAACCAAGCTTCCAATCTCCATGAAACTCCCATGGCAGATTGATCATTTCTACTAAGAACTGCGCAGGTGCAGGTGCCTTGGCAATGACCGTTGCTGCACCAAAGAATAGAAGGTTTGTGGTTTTCTAAAACAAAGGATTTATTTTGGGCACCCATTCAAAAGGCCACACCAGAGGCATTATCATCCCAATCTACAGAGATTAGGCTCTGCAGGTTTCGACGCACCACAAGGGTACTGGGGAGTCAATTGCTTATCCGCAGGAAGTTCTGTAATGCTAAGCTTTCCTTAACATTCGAATTTATATACTAGTTGGGCATTGCTTGGCTTTAGCGCATTCCTGGTTTGAGTCACTTTGGGGTGAGTACCTTTTCCCACCAAAGCAGGCCCAAGATCGAAGGCTTAACAAAAGCGAACCAAAATATTCATAGTTCAATTGATCTTTGTTTAAAAACAAAGAAAGAGCACATGAGTATTTCAGATCACACTCGCATGGTGTTCTTTTTAAACCAAAATCAAAATGTGAACAAACAAAGAATGCACAAGGTTCATTTTATCCATTTGTAATGTTTGTCAAGCAAAGGGGTTAATTAAACGTTTGTAATGTTTTCTATCTAAGAGTTACTTTTAAACCCAATGAAAAATAAAGTGTGTTGTCCTTTTTAACCAATATGCATTTGCATGTCTATTCTTTTTTAACCAAGGAGCATAAAATGCAAGTTGTAAAGAAAAAAAACAAATAAAATAACATTTAGCTAATTCCAGCTGGACACATGCTAAAACAAACAGATTAGTAGCACAAACAAAAAAAACTCTAATCTAGAAATAAAGAAAACAAGAAAAAAAGATAGAAAACCGGGACAAAAATCTTAGATAGTGTGGTAAGTCTATGAGCCTCTTTGTACCTAAGTAGATAGTCAAGATCTAGTAAATTTAAATATTTTATTTTTCTTCTAGATAAGGTATCCCATTATGAGAGATCGTTAGGATTTGTGTCTCAACCTTCAATCCCTATCTATTAATACTGAACAAAATCTAATTTTCAAATTATAAAACAACAAATATATATAAATTTCAACACTCATAATTTAATTTTTTGCTTGGAACGTGTTAGAATAGACATTAATTCTAAGAACATGATAATTACAAAAAAATGCATCTCTTTCACATCTTAATATTTTTAAATGGGCACAATCATATAGAACTCATTTTTATGGATGAAAAATATATTAATAAACTTGGGAGTAGATGTTAAAATTATTCTTAAAATAAATTGGGAGGAGCTTGGGAAACCAAATTTACATGATACTCCCTATGGTATAGTACTAGATAAGGGAGAAGATCCAAAATTTTCATTAGCACATCGTATCTAATATAAAGGTCAACCTATTGGGTTTAAAGGAAAAATAAATTTTGCGGTGTTTGAGATTCAAAATGACTCTTTGGTGCTTTTAAAATTTTGTTTAATCTCAAATTGGTTCATGTAGAATGTAATGAAATCTTTGACTCCCAAAAAGAAGAATTAACATTTTATACATCATGGAGGGCTAGATAGTGCATATATCTTTGAATATGAATATAGATTAAGATTATGATAAGAATCTATAGAAAAAGAAAGAGATGTAGAAGAAGATGACATATTTAGATGGCTATATTCATTGAGGAAGCTACCTAAGAAAATATCATAATCACAAATTTTTATATTTCTTCTTGTAGATTCATATCTCTCTTGGAAATGCTTGTTGATCCATCTTCTCAAATTTTCTTTTTTCATATATCTAAGGGATGCACTTATTGCTATAGATTATATATTTTTTTCTTATGTTGCACTCATCTTAGTTCTAGATGCACATAGGATAAGAGCACAACCATATTAATCTAATGTATTTTTATTTGATTATTTTTGGAGGTAAAAATACCAAATTAGGGATTTGACAATATTGGTAAGATAACCAAAATTCACCCCTTTCCCTTTGTGGAACTAGCTACATGTATTCTTGGAAATCTCTTCATATGAAGGTTTTGTGTCTTTTCCTATCTATCATAATTATATTATCTTAGAGTTCAGTTTAAATAACATTATGGCCATTTTATATCATTTAATTTATTTTACAAAATTTATGTGTTATTCTACTATTTAGTTTCTTGTTATTGGTTGTGTATTTTATTCTTATTTTATAGACTTTCAATTTTTTGTATAAACTGGTATTTTTTATGTACTTGACAAAAAATCTATGTAGTCATATAGAGGTCTTAATGTAGTCATGCTACCATCTAGGAAACATGATTTAATTTTTATTATCTTCTATTGATTCATATTCTAGATTCCTATCACATGATTCAAGATATCTATTTCTCAACTTTCATTCTAGGTTTTTCTTTGTTTATAATTAAATCCCATTTTTAATATTTTGTTTAATAAAAATATAGTACTTTTTTTTATAAGAAAAATAAGCTTGCATAGTTTATATAGGTGAAACCAATTTAGATAAGACCATTTACACTTGTTGATTTATCTATTTTGGATAGTATTTTTGTGTTATTAATCTTATCTAGGAATAAAGTTAGTTAAAACTTTCAACTTTTTATTTAGGTAATCAAATTCAATACATTTTTATTTTTACTATCAATATGTTTATTTCTTTATGAATTATTTCATTGTTATGGAGAATATTCTAATTCTAATGTTAGATTATGTGTTAGAAAATTTAGAAAATATTATTTTAGATACATATTTCTACATTATATGTTCCTCGCATATAAACTTATTTAGTTAATGTATGTTTTATGTGTATATTCATCGTACTTGTTAAATCTATCATAATCCAAAAATAGTTATTGTTAACTAATATGATTCTATTTATTATAATATTTATAATTTTTACCAATTTTTGTGTGTTTGTGGGGTGTTTGAGCTATCCCTGCCTTCTCAACTAATTATCACTATTTAGGTTTTTTAGATGAGTTTAGAAATTCTTTTTTGTTGAATTATCTTGTGTCATCTTCTTTTATCCAATTTGGTTATACATAATGATTTCCCTACTATTGATTATCATGTATTGATACAAAGGGAGATACCAAGATAGAGGAGGAAATACTGGTGAAAGATGGTGTTTCTACCATATCTATATAATTGATGATGCACAATTGGATGAAATAAATATAATAATTTAAAGGACATAAACATAGATAGATGCAAAATTGGGTGCCACAAAACAATACAAATAAAGAGAATATATTGTAGATCAAAACTAGTAAAATATTTAATATAAGGATTCATAAAATCTAGTGATAACTTGCAGATTTTAGTTTTATAGAACTCATTGATGATGTGCATTTGAGTTTTCATTTCCAAAAAAATGAAATGAGGAACCTTCAATTTTCTTATATATCAATTATTTGATGCATTTTTCCTTGTTGCTAGATAAAACATATGATAAACCTGCTAAATTGTAAATAAATAAATTTACCCATATTTGACGAGAAAAAGAAGAAATAAACACATACCTTGTTTCCTTCTATGATAATTTGTCAAATTTTGTTTGTGTCTATTTTCTTCTTTATCTTTTGAAAATTTTCGTTGAGCTTTGTTTTTTCTTTTTTCTTTTTGTCCCATTTTCTTCTTCAAAATACAAATGATTTATTTAAACCAACAACAATTTTTTCTCCAAAATGCAAAAAATCTGTCACAAAAACTTGAAAAAACTTAAAAAAACTTATAATAGTAAAAAAAAAATGCAACAATAACAAACATTATCAAAATATTCACAACAATAACAAACATTATCAAAATATTCATTATTTTTTAACTTGTAAAATGTCTTTTTTAGTTGATAGGCTTGGAAGCACGAGGGTCACCGTCGTTTACATAGGAGCTCGAAAAAACGCAAACAAACCTGGCAAAGATGTTTTGACTTTCGGATGTATAGTGAGGGGGTTCAGCCGAACCAATTTTGTGTGGTTCGAACGAACCCCATTAAAATAATTTCCTTGATTATTTTAAAGAGGTTCGTTCGAACACAGGTTCAGCCGAACCTATGTTCGGCCGAACACCCTTTTTCCCCAATATCCCAAAAAAATCATTTTTTTTTGTAAAAAATTGTCTTTTGAAGCTCAATTTGAAAATGAAAATGTAGAAGACTTCAAAAACCCAACTAGAAAATGGTAGTCCTCAGAACAAGCTATCCAATGAATTAAATTTTAATATGTTTTGGTTCTATTATGTATTTTATTTTTTAGTTTTATTAAACATAGGTTTTTCACCGAAAATGAAGCTCTCTGGTTTGCACATGTGGAAAAATAGCAAATTATCAAAACAAAAATTTTAAAAATACGCTGAGGTTGGGTATTACTGTCCTTGATCCACTAAAAAAAGAAAAACTGAATTTTGATAAATACATAAAAAGTTATGTTGTATACAGTCCGTCTATGTCTGAATTGCAATTGGTTTGACTTTGAAACTTGATGAAGGAAAAAATATTCAATAAAAATCTATGAGACCAAATGCAAGTGCTAGATATCGTAGTTACAAATCTAAATTTTTAAAAAATAGAATTTTATCCTTTATACAAAAAAAGTTATGTTGTATACGGTGAGCGTCACTTTTTAAAAATGTTGTTTTATGAAAAATACCAGTTTTCGTGGGAGATGGAAAAAAAGTGCAATCAGATTCCAAAAATTTTGAAAAAAATATTTTTAGAATCTATAGACAAAATGCGATGAGACTCTAATTTTCATCATCTTCAAATTCCTCACAATTTAGTCGCTATAAGTGCCCAAATATGAAGATTTAGTTAAAAATAATAATTGCAGTGTCCAATTTGGCCAAAAATTGTAAACCACTATTGTGGGATCACCCAAGCGTAACTATCTTCATTTTCTCATACAAATCAAATTTTTCTGATTTTAGAAAAAAAGTGGCATCTTAAGGGCCAAAATTATGTCAGAGATTGGTACACTTACCCCTAGTGTTTTCCAACTTCCAAGTATACATACACAATATGGTTGTAATGAAAACCTTATCTTATCTACACAACAAGAATGTAATAAAGGGCACCTTTAAAGTGTATTGCAAGTTTTAGGTAGAGTAAATATGGTAATTCAATCTCCTCATACGATGGTCAAATAAATGCACTAAACAATTATCGATCGGAAAACACAATGTGGGTTGTCAGTAGATGATTTTATAAAACATTCAGAGATTCTCAATATCTCCTCATTTATTCAATACAATGGAAGTTGACAAAATTCTCCCTTCTCTTTGTACAAAGGCCATGCTTGAAAATCCTAGTTACCGCTCTCTTGTCTTAAAAGTGATTATTCCCCTCACTTCATAGAGATTATTTATTTTTATTGAAAATGATTTACTAAAGAAACCTCTAATTCTACATAGAATATGAGAAGTTTTACCTTTCATATTTTAATTCTAACATTTTGCAAATATTAATATTTGAAATGGAATTTTAATCTTCCATTGCCTTTTGAAGGGCACCAACCTGAGAAACACAAGTCTTGTGAAGTTAATCTTTTGTTATCGCTTTTATCTTGGACATTTCTATCTCCTTTTCCATTCTAGCAACCAATTCAGTCAATGTATGGTGGTAATTCTTTTGCGCTCTATTTTCAAAAAGAGAAAGATATTAGGAGTTCAACTCTAGCTGAGATTTAAAATTTGAAAACTTCTTTTCTAATGGCAACAATGTTGCAATTTTTGCTTAAATTCTTGCTAGCTTGTTTTGACGAATAACAAGCTGAGACTCTACCTCAAACAATGCATTAAGCTGCATGAACAACTCACCTCCTCCCTTGTAACTTCCACCAATAAGAAGACCACTTGGCTGAAAAATGTCCCCTTGAAGAGTTATAGTTCAAGATTGTATATCTCTATGAAAAGGAATCTCCTTTGCATCATCTGAATGGATGCAAACAGATGTACTACAAAATACAAATGTCATAGCTGCTTCAATTCCATATTCATATGCAACAAGATATAGTGCCAACCTTGCTTTTCCATTGCCCTCCAATTTGGTTGTTGATTATTGATTTGTTGACAAAATGGTATGGGCTTGGATTTTTTTGAAAGGGATAATCGTTACTCTTCTTTGTAGATGTCATATTTCAAGAAGTAGCTTTCTTGTTTGTTCCATATCCACTACCACATTACACAACTTCTTTCCTGGAGAAAGTTCAATGCAGTTATTGTCGAGGCATCTTTAAATTTTATAAGTTGTACAACAACACCTTTGAATTTTGATCTATCAAAATGCTTTACAAGATCATTACAGCTAAATTGAAAATTTCCTAATTGAGCCTCAAGGAGCCTGATATCAACCTTCAACTTCTGAACTACATCAGATTCTTGGAAACACTCATTTTCTAATGTCTCCATATGCCCTTCTTCATAAGAAACACCTTCCATTGTTGTCTTTGTTTTCTAAACTTCCTATCTTTTTAGATTGTTGATCTCTTTGAAAAGTGTTAAGCTCCTTTTCTTTTGATGATGAAAACTTCTTGTCTTTAAATTCCTTTTCTAATTAGTTAATTTTAGTCTTTAGTTGTTTTTCTTCACTTTCAACACTTCCAACTATTACTTTTGCATCTACAAATTGATCATCGAGATATTTTTCCTCATCCTCATCGCTCTTACCTGTTAACACCCCTTGGTATTCTTTTTCATGATCTTCTAGAACTTCTTTTTCATATCTTTTACTTTAAGCTTTAGATCAGTTGATCCCTCATTAGCCCTTAAGATAGCAACATCCCTTTCTTGGATAGAGTTTTCAATTTATTGAATAATTTTATGTAGCTTTGCAATAGCTTTTTTCTCAACTTTTAGAGCGTCTTTCTGATTAGACAATGTAGATGTTTCTTTTAACAAGTTCATAGAAAACTTCTCTACCTTTTTCAGATAAGACTTTCATGTCTCCACCCAACTGGTTCTTTTTTTCTGCACTTAGATCTGATTTTTCCTTTTCCTTATCATCTATTTCCAATTATATTTGTTTCATGGGGTTCTTAAGTTAAATAATTTTGGACTTCATTTGTTCAACTCCACTTATAGCATCATCTCTCACTTTCATTGCTTGCACAAATTCTAGTGCAATATAAAACCCCTCAAGTTTATCCACTTTTGCATTACCATTTTCCCATTTCACATAATGCACATGCACCCTTCCTCAACTTCTCAATACTAGGAAGAATATCTTCAGTCAATACATTATCTATCACATTCACTTTGGTATACTTATTTTCAAGTGTTTTTAGAGAAAATTCCTTTTTCGTTTCATACATTCTAGTACATGTTTCTCAAAGTCTGCATTGCCATTTTCCCATTGCACATACTACACATGAACCTTCCTCAACTTCTCAAGAGCACGAAGGATCTCTTCATTCAATACATTATCTATCTCACTCACTTTGGTCTAATTTTCAATTTTCTTAGAGTATATTCCTTTCCCATTCCATACATTCTAGTACCTATTGCCTTCAATTTTACATTGCCATTTTCCCATTGCACATACTACACACACTCCCTCATATTATCAAGAGCAGGAATAATATTTTCAATCAATACATTATCTGTTTCATTCACTTTGGTCTGCTTCTTTTCAAGTGTTTTTAGAGAAGATTCTTTTTTTCATTTCATACATTCTAGTACATGTTGCTCGAGTTCTACATTGCCATTTGGCCATCGCACATATTGCACATGCACCCTTCCTCAACTTCTCAAGACTAGGAATAATCTCTTTAGTCAATACATTATCTATCACATTCACTTTGGTTTGCTTCTTTTCAAGTGTTATAGAGAAGATTCATTTTCCATTCATACATTCTAGTACCTATTACCTTATTTTTTGCATTTCCATTTACCCATTGGACATACTGCACCCTTCCTCAACTTTCCAAGAGTAGGAATAATCTCTTTATTCAATACATTATCCGTCTCATTCACTTTGGTCTACTTCTTTTCAAGTGTTTTTAGAGAAGATTTATTTTTCATTACATACTTTCTAGTACTAGTCGCTTACGTTCTGAATTGTCATTTGGCCATTGCACATACTGCACACACACCCTTCCTCAACTTCTCAAGACCACAAAGAATCTCTTTATTCAATACATTATATGTCTCATCCACTTAGGGTTTTTTCTTTTCAAGTGTTTTTAGAGAAGATTCCTTTTTCATTTCATACATTCTAGTACATGTGCTACCTTCAGTTTTGCATTGCCATTTTCCCACTACACATACTACACACACTCCTTCCTCACCTTCTCAATAGCAAGAATGATCTCTTCAATCAATCTATTATCACTCATTCACTTTGTTTTTCTTCTTTCAAGTGTTTTCAGAGTAGATTCCTTTTTCATTTCATTCATTTTAGTACCCACTACCTCCTCAAGCATCAACAAGATGTGAAGAGGCTTCATGTTCAAAACTTGAGTAATGCGGACTTACATAATGAGAAAATGTGGGCTGTTGACAGCTAGGTGCACATAATGAGAAAGGTTTTGTACACGCGAGGGTTGTGCAAAGTGGTTGTTGACCTTGTACTTATTTCTCCCTCCCACAAAAACCTCGGTAACATAATGTAAGGAACCTTCACAATTTATAACAACTCAAGATAGAGTAAAAACTATATTTCAATTTCTTCATTTGATTGAGGAAAAAATGCTCAAAATAATTGTAGGTAGGAAAAGACGATGGGTTTTTAGCTATTTCTTTTTGTACATTAAAATCTAAGTGGTGGAGAGTAGGGGAGGAGTTTAAAGGAGGTGGGGGATGCTTATAAATAGCCAAATTGAGCTAAGGGATGACTAAGCAATTAGGCTTTTATGTGTTTAGGGTTTAAAAATGGTACGTGGGCTACAAGGTTTCATAACACCCAGTGTATTCTAACCTAGAATTATACATAGATAGTATGATTGTAATGAAAACCTTTTGTTATTGATATTATGATTTTCAACCTGCATTGGCTTACATCATTGTTCCTATGATTAGTTTCATATTTATTCCTATCTTGATTCAATCAATCACTTACTAATTATTTTTGTAACAGATGCAAGCAACCTCCTATTCCTTTCACATTGGTGGCAGCAATGCAAGCACATTTTCTGATGTTGAAGGTTACCATAAATGGTTTTGGTTGACTTCTTAACCTTTCATCACAATTAACTAATACAAAGCCACCACACCCAACGTATCTTCCCAAATTGTTACATTTGTTCTTGAAACTATTGAAGTAATTACATATTATTATGCGCATTACACTTATAGGCTACATACAAAGTTGTAGGTTGAACTCCACATCTTGTTGTTCAACCTACACTTTTATAGTTATGCTTTGTCAGATGAAATTTTGTTGCTCATGTTAAATCACCCCAAATGGAAGGTTGGATATAACAGCCTATGTACTTAGGTAAAATAGGTTTGTACACCCCAAATACTCTGAACTCTTCATTTTATTTTCATGCAGGGCTACGATTTTACTTGCAATCTATATGTCCACTTGTAGGTTGAACTACTCACTGTTTTTTTCAACATGCATTGGATTACATCATGGTTTATAAGAAATTTTTCACCTTTATGGCTTTCTTGGTTCACTCTATTACTGATTCATGATTTTTGTCAATGGATGCAAAAAACAAGTTATTCTTTTGGTGTTCCTGATAGTAATGAAAGTACATTTTGTAACATTGGGGGTTTTCCCAAAGGTTCTGGTGGACTTCACCTTTCTTTTCACATAATAGATACACACATGCAACATAACCCACCTATATTCCAATTCATCCATCTTTTTAGATGCACATGTACAAGTAATGCATATGAATATGCATGTTACAATTTAGGCTACACAGACAGTTGTAGGTTGAACCACACACTATGTTACTCAACCTACACAACTTTACTTCATGCTTTGTGAGATGTGCATTTCCTAGTCATTGAAATTTACAGAAAAATAGGTGGTTGGTTTTCACAACCTTGCTCCTCAGGTAAAAGAGGTTTGTGTGCCACACCTAAATTTAAGTCTTCATTGAATATCCAGATAGGTTTGTGATTTTGTTGTCATTTTCTATGTCCACTTACATGTTAAACTACACACTATGATTTGCGGCCTGCATTGGCTTACATCATCACTCGTATGATTTGTTTCACCTTTTATGCCTATTTCAATTCAATCAATCACTCATTCATTATTTTTCTCAACAAATGTAAGCAACCTCATTTTTCTTTTTCCTTGGTGGTAGCAATGCAAGAAAATTTCTTGATGTTGGTGGTTATCATAATAGGTTTTGGCTGACCTGTAACCTTTCATATAAATTAACAGATACACATGCACCACAACCAATGTATCTTCCCATATTATTATTTTTTTCTTGCAGTTCTAGAAGTAATTACATATTATCATGCACATTACAGTCATAGGATATATAGAAAGTTTCAAGTTGAACTACCCATCATGTTGTTCAACCTACATACCTTTAGTTCATGCATTATTTTACTGCACTTTTCAAGTCATCCCAAAGGGAAGGTTTTATATCCCAACCTTCCTACTCAGGTAAAAGAGGTATGTGTAGTCCAAATAATCCCATCTTCTCCTTTCATCTTCATGTGCAAGGATCCAATTATACTTTCAATCTGTATGTCCACTTGCAGGTTGAACTACACACTATATTTTCCAACATGCGTTAGCTTATATCATGGTTAGTAGGATTTTTTTCACATTTATGCCTATCTTGATTGAATCCATTACTGATTCATTATTTTTATCAAGAGATGCAAAAAATGTCATATTTTCATGGTGTGTTTGGCAATTATGACAACACATTTTGTGACATTGGAGGGTTTGAAAAATGTTTCAGTGGACTTCTTAACCTTTCTTCTCACATAAAAAAAACACACACATGCACCTCAAATAACCTATATTCTAATTTTTGTGGCTTTAATATGCATCTTTGGAAGTAATTAAATATCAATTTGCACATTGCACTTTTAGGCAACATAGAAAGTTACAGGTTGAACTACACATCATGTTGCACAATCTCCACAACTATACGTCATGTCCTATATCTTGATGTGCATTTCTTTCTCATATCAACTTACACCAAATGGATGGTTAATTTTAAAAACCTTCCTCCTCACATAAAACAAATTTGTGTGGCACACCAAAATTGAACTTTTCATTGAATATCTAAGTAGGCTTGTGATTGTGATGTCATTTTCTATAAAATCCACTTGCATGTTGAACTACACACTTTGATTTCCAACCTACATTGGCTTACATCATTGCTTGTAGGATTTTTTTTGTCTTTTATGTATAACTTGATTCAATCTATCACTTATTGTTTTTTGAGCAAAAGTTGGCAACCTCCTTTCAACTTTGTTTTTAATAACTGTGTGATGTTCTTATATTATGGTTAAGTATAATTTTGGTGTGACTATGTGTTATTCTTTCAGTAGTGTAGACAACTAGGAAGGTAAAGGAAACAATGGTTATCATCACGATAGTTAGGCAACAAAGGCAAGTTCATTTATTTTTGTTATTTTCATTTATATAGACACCACAGTTTCAAATTTAATGCATTGATGTTTATTGTTTGGAAACTCACTCTTCCCCTCTCTAATTTTTGTAGACTACTCCCGATGACAGACAATAAAAGTGAAGAGGTCACATCTTTTCTCAACTTGCCAATTCCCCTGTAGGAACTAGTTGTCCTCCATTTTGTTAAGGATGACAACTTTTGGTATCGATGGAGATTGAGTGCAACAAGACAGTTTTTCCCCACACAAGAATCAACATTGTGATTGATGTTGTCATTTGGTTCTCCATCGTCTTTGCCGATGATGACCAAGTTGATTGTCTTAACCTATCTATTTTATACTGGCCCTATAGATACCTATGCATTCTTATAGATTGCACTGTTGAAATAAAAGTGAATGGGAAGGAAATAGTTATCCCAATAGTAGATGAAGCCATAGATTATGTCACCAATCATTTTCCTACAAATCAATTGGTGATGGACTATACTGACCTACTTACAACATTTAATGGTCAAGGACATTGGCAAAGGTTCCATAGGATATTACGATGGATAGAAAATAAAAATTAGTGTATGTAAAGACACCATATTTTGAGTACTGATTACAATTCAGATGTATGCATATCTCTTTAACATTTTCTATGTATCCCTTGTTGGACAAAAATAATATCTTATTTTTAGACTCGATTTTATTTAATAGAAGAATAAATATACAATGCTTTCATATTGGTTATGAGAATTTGGAGGTTTGGAAAAGGGTTCTATTAGAAAACACGTTGTGATTAACTATGCATCCTATGCCAAATTTTACATAAGTGATTATTTGATGCTTATTTGTCTATATTTAATATAAGTGAATATTGACTCTAGTATTTTGTAATATATGTAGCAAAATTAAATCTCATGTTTACATCTCAGTGTTGGATGTCTGCTACAAGCATCATCATGTAAATTGACATCCTTAAATCATAATATTTCCCTAGAACTTGGCATAGGGCATAATAGGTGTTTGCAAAGTAGTCTTTCAACTCATCATACCTAAATGGTTCCACCTCCCTTGGAGTAAGCCTCACACATTTCTTTTGTTGATCTCTTTTTTTGTGCTTGTGAAGCCAATATGCCCTATGACTATGTGTATCTTTTTCATATTCCTTACACAATAAGCTGACGTCAATGGTGACACTTGTTGATAGATTTAAACTAAATGTTGGAATAATTTGTCTCCTTGAAATTTCCAATAGGGGTGCTCCCTTCTTTCTCTTAATCATTTTGTCCTTGGGGTCATAGAAATTGGCAAGGGCTTTGACCAAATCCACATTAATAAACACATTCAACACCACCAACATTCCTAAGTTTGAGGTCCATAAATTTGAGTCTAGTCATGACATTGTTCCTCTCTTGAATGCATATTCAAATAAATTCCAACCACTATGTGGGGTTGTTACATCACTAATTTGTTGTGCAACATCTTGTAATCTATCACTGAGAATTCCAACACCTTGAGCATGTTTTCCCCTTTTTATTGCACTAGGAAGCTAAGCTATGAGGTCATCTTCCATAAATCTCACCAATCTCTTGGATTTGAATTTAGATTTCCCACTTACTTCACTCATTTTGGAGGGTTTAAGCAAACTAGGATTTTATATAATAATTCGATAGCTTCTAGGGTTTTATAATTGTTTTTCAAAAAACTAGGGCTTTTTAATAAATTTTAAACTTTCAAGCAAGAAAACTAATCAACCCTAATTATCCTAGAAAAACCCTTACAATCCTTTCCTATGAGATACATAATTAGTACACTTACCAAAAAAAATTTAGTGAAACCCTAGCTTTTCTCCGGTTGAATTTTCTTGTTGCATGAGCTCCATTCACTAGATGAATTAAATGCAATTGCAATTATGGTGAAAAATAAGGAAATTTTATATTTTATGGCCTTATAAAAGTAGCAAGACATCATAAATGCACTATGATAGCTTGGACATATGAAATAATTCATCTGCTCGATTTGATTGATTTTAGGTAAATCAAGATCAACGACTATCATGAGATCACTTTACATCACAATTTCTATTTGACTAGGCTTTCATGAAATTACAATGTAAAGGCTCAACACGCTACACTCCAGAGCTGACACGCGTCCCTAACGTGCCTGGATCGCATTTTGGCTATGCATTGAGGAGGAAAACATGTGATACATTGAGAGAATGCAATGCAATCAGAAGAAGCCAACTATCCCATGTGACATCACCTTTATTCTACTCTTTTCCTCGACACATAGCATGCTTTACATTTACGCGCATTTTGGCTATACACTAGGAAAGCAAGAATATGATGTGAAGGTCATATGCGATGCAATAAGAAGATTCCACGTGTCTCAAGCGGAGCAGGCCTTCGAAGCTTATCTAAAAGATTTAGCACATGTACTAACTTAGGTTATTTTTGAAAGAGGGGACACGCCTAGGAACCGAGGGAAACAAAATTTAATAGAGGCATGCAGAGCTTAGACATATGTATGAAATATTTCAACCAGACACATAGAGGTAATGGACAACCAGGTCACTAATTCGACGGGGCTACTAACTTGATGGAGTTTAAAGGCATAAGTTGCGACTAAAAAGATTGATGATCAACTACAAGGAGTCAACAAATATTTAGAAAAAAAGTGCAAGGGAACATGAATGTTAGCATTTATGAAGGGTTTTTTCTATAAATAAATCCTAGCCGCTGTTGTAACAAGCCCTAGTCATGGACAAACTACTGGAAAACTAAGAAAAAAGGGAAACTTAACTAGGAACCATGGAAAATTTTCAAAGTCCTACTAGTTGTTCTAGTTGGGTATGTTTGTTCAGTAAGAACAAGTCAACATCATAGGAAAATATAGAGAAGTAGACCATGGTGCAAAGCAAAGAAAAATAGAGCAAAAAAAAGTCATACAAAACCAAAAAAAGAAAAATAAATGATCAGAAGACTATACAAAAATTTACATAGAAATGCAATCTGCATGGAAAATAACACACCTTAAGAAAAGTATGGTTTCAATAACTTTCTATGCACTAGAAGTTCAAGAATTTCTCCAATCATAGTTTGCGGGAAATAAGAGTCTTCTCCATAGGTGTTGTTGATCAAATATGGTCCCAGCTAGAGGGCATCAACTTTTCCATGATTTCCTATCTCCTATGCCATTTCATTCCATAATAAGACCTTATCACCTATTTGAAATTTCCTCTTAGAGGCGTTCTTTCATTTAGATGCTTTACTTGTTGTTGCACTTTGATATTTTTCTATTTTGCTAATCTCCTTGTCTCATCTACCCATGTTAGCTGGTTTATCTTGTGCATCATGGCATATGATATATCCTTATCATACTCTTGAATGAATTTATATACTTGCAACAAGTTATTTATAGTAATTATTTCCTCCAAGCCATATACCAGTTGAAATGGTGATTGTATAGTAGCCTTCTTTATAGTCACCCTATCTGCCCACAAAGCAAGCTTAAGCTTAAATTCCAAAGCTTTCTTGTTTTTTTCAATAATAATTTTAATGAAAGAGTTATCCCATATTGACTACAAAATATTGTCAACTCATCTTCAACCTAAAACACATCACATTATCCAAGACTCTCTTTTTAGGTACTACAAATCTTGTCAAAATGTTATTCATCAAGAAATCAATGTTAAATTTACTTGTTTCTTTTTTGGTTGGGATAGATTCAATCCACTTGGTTAAATAATCAATGACAACCAAAATCTAGCTATGTCCACCACTTGATTTCTCACTGATTTCTCCAATAAAATCAATCCCTTATTATTGGGCATTGGCTTCTATGTCTATCACTAGCCAGAGTGGTAAGTTTCCAAAGAATTTTAGCTTTCTTAAAAAAAATTGGTAGACATCAAAAATCCTAACCAACTTATGGGAATCCTTGAAAATAGTGGGCCACCAGTAACCAACCCTTAAAACCTTGTGAGATGTTGTCTTAGCCATGTGGTGGCCTCCACACACTTCACTATTCATCTCTTTCAAGATCTCATATGCTTGCTCCTCATCCACAAATTTAAGCAATATGCATTTTGGGCTCCTCCACCAAAGCTCATCATCAATAATCACATACTTGATTTCTTGGAGCTTGAGTGTCATTCTTTGATTGTCTATCACGTTCTTAGGGAATGACATGTTCTATAAGTAATAGACACCATCCTTATACCATGGAGAAAAAATTACATCACACTGAAGAATTTCTCTACTTATCTCACCATTGTTTACCTGATTAGCCTCTAAGTTTGCTTCAGTCATTAGCCTTGCTAATCCTTGTCCCCTAACTAATTTAGTGATTTGAATTTCAATATTGAATTCCTAGATATTATTGATCCATCTACATCTCCTTCTATTATGTCATACTTAAGTTTTGCATCTTGGAGTGACTTGCTGAAAAAGGCAATAGGTTGCTCAAAACCTTCAGCATTCTTCTATAATAAAGCAATAGCCATGCTGTGAAAGGAAGAAAATGAGAATAATTGTAATGGTTTGGAGAATTTTGGAGACTTCAATACTGGATCTTCATTTATAGCCTCTTTTCGACTTATAAACGCATTAACAAGCTCTTCATTCCATGTTATGGTTTCTCCTTTCTTTAACATTTTAGAGATAGGTCTGGTGATCTTTGTTAAGTTAGTGACAAACCTTGTCAAGAATATTACCTTCCCAAAGAATGATTAAATCCCTTTAACAATTTTGGGCTGAGGTATCCTATATATAGTTGCAACCCTTTCAGGATCTATTCAGACACCTTCCTTTGAAACTATGTGCCCTAGAATTTTTCCTTCTATTAGACTAGAGGCACACTTCTTAAGATTTAAATAAATCCAATACTCCAAGGCTCTTATGAATATATTTTCCAAGTGCATACAATGTTCTTCTTCCTTTTTTAAGTGTGTTGTCAAGTCATCCTGGTATACTACCATAAAAAAATCAATAAAATCAGAAAAAGCTACATCCATAGCCCTTTCAAAAGTGGCACCTATATTTTTTAAGCCATATGGAATTCTTACATATACATAGGTACCCAATGGAGTTGTAAATGCAATCTTGTACTTCTTAGACTCTTTTTCCTTCAGTTGGTTGTATCCAAAAATACCATCCATCATAGATAATAGCTCACAACCAGTTACCTTCTACAACATTGTCTCCATGTTCAGCAATGGGTAGTTATCTTTTAATGAAGGTAAATTTAGGTTTCTAAAGTCAATACACAACCTTATGTATCCATTTTTCTCTTAGATTGGCACCAAGTTGGAAACCCAAGTAGAATGCTTAATAGGCTTGATTAAATACCTCCATCCATAAGCTTCATTAGTTATTGTTACATATTTGGCACCAATGTTGGATTTATGGGTCATTGTCTCCATCTAAATGACTTAGCATCAGGGCTCAATGGAATATCATGTTGGAACAAATCTTCCCTATATGCTTTTAGCTCATCATATGACCATGCAAATACATGTTTGTACTTTCTTAAAAGAGGAATGAGCATTTCTTTGATATTTGGGTTGAGCTTCTTTCTAATGTATACTTTCTTTGGTGCATTCATTTCCTAGATTGATCTCTTCTATATCTTGTCCATGGGAGGGGCTTGGATTTGCATTACACTTATTAAAATTATAAAATACACTTTCTAAAGCTATGAGACCCTTGGAAATTTTATTTTTCTTCAAGTGAATGATTTCATTCCCGAAAACTCTCTTTCCCATCCACAACTTCAACAAACCCTTGGAAATCAATCTCCTAGTTGTGGTACTAGTCTAGGCAATGAAAAACCCTCACTAGATCATCATAATTGAAGACTTACCAATTTTGTATATTATCAGGGAATGATGGCCTTATCTAGACCTCAAACTTTGAGATTCTAGAAAATGTAATGTCGTCAAGCCTTAGTGCAATGTTATCCAATAAATCAGCCATTACATTCTTAGCTCTGTCTATCCAGTCAATGGAAAAAGCATCAAAAATCTCTATTGTATCCCAAACAAAATTTCTATAATCTCTTGTAATTGGACACATACTTAGTTATGATTTGGGACACAACCAATTTAGAGTTCCCAAAGACTCTAAGCTTTTTAATTTTGTGTTTGTTTTCCATATTTAACCCTAATAGTAAAGCCTCATACTTTGCTACATTATTGATACAATTTTTTTTTAGAGAGAATGAGAATTTAAATGTCTTACCATTTGGTGAAATAAAAATTACATCGACACCTGAACCTTCCTTAGAGTATGATCCATCAAAGTACATTGTCCATAAGTCATGGTCATTGGCTTGTCTTTGTACTTCATTATCAATTGGTGTAATTTTCTTTTCTTTCTCTTCAATTTGTGACTCTTCAACTTTAAAATTATCCATATCAACATCCATAAATTTTACATTGTCTTCAAATTGTAAATCTTCAATCAAATTAGCAAATATTTTCTCTCTAATTAATTTGAATTCTTTTCCATTGATATTAATATTGGCATATGACATATCTAGTTGCATACTTCCTCCCATTGTAGTAGTCTAGCTTCTTGACTAAAAAATTCCATTTGTTGGCGGTATGTCAACCATAGTGACACCCATTACATATTCCTTCTTAGCGTATGTTGCCAATCTAAAATATACATACTTTATGATTCCTATCATAGGAACTTCTCTTGAATCCATGGCAAAGCATTTTCCAAATCCTCTGCTGATTTGTAATCCTAGTTCGTGTATTATTGCCAATGGCATAATATTTGTAGATGCTCCAAAATGTATCATACAATTCCTTACCATTTTTTCATTGATTAAAAGAGTCACATAAAATGTGTCCACTTGGTTTAGACAAGAAATTAATGTGGTTCCTAAAAACACTTGGGGAATCTCCTTGCTAACTCCCTCAATATCTAATTTATTTAATTTTTTCTTACCCTTTTCAGGTGGGGTAATCATCTTTCTTTCAATAAAGGCCATAGTTGCACCATTAATAAGGGAAACTTCATTCTCTTTGTGTTCCTCTATTCTCATCATCTCCAGAAGAGGAACAAACACCTTTACTTGTGGCAGCAGTTGAATCATGTCAACTGAATTATACTTGGGGACATCATGAACTGTCACAACTTGTTCATTGGAAACATTATTCTTACCACCAGATTTATCCTCTTTTTTATTAGACTTATCCTCTTGATGAACCTTATCCTTTTTCTTTTCTTGATCTTCTTTCATCTCTTGATACTTACTCTTTATCAGAGGAGAGACAACTTGATCTTCAATATTCTCAATTTTTTTCCTTTTACCTAACACATTAGATTCCTTTCATTTAGGCTCATCCTTCTTCTTATGTGTGGGATAGTCCTTATTTTCATTGTTTTGTTCTTTGATGGATATGCTACCTTCTTTTCCTTGTTTGTTGTTGACCACTCTAATTCTTAGGTTATAGTTGCCCCTAAATTGAGCAATTGTACAACAACAATCAATGATTTGATCTCTTCCTTTGAAGGTCTCCTTAATATAATATCAAAATGGGTAGTATCAATGTTATTTATATTTATATTTTCTTCTTCATCATATTTAGAGAGAAATTGTTGATGATAAGCATCAGATCTATACCTTTGATCATCGACATCTACTTCATTGGAATCTTCATCAAAAGAACAATCCTCATTAGTAAAATAAATCTTGCTTGTCAACATATTTATCTTATTATCCTCTTCATGTGGAATATTTCACTCATCACATGGATCTTGTTCTTCTTTTAAGGACTGTGAAACTAAGCATTGTTCTTTAGTGGGCCGAGAATTTCTTTGTTAGGCACCGTCTTCTAATTATTGTCAACTGGTTTTCCATTATACCATGTGGTGTTATAAGGTTTATCAGATAACTTTTGTATTCTTTCTTGTCTTTGAAAATTATGTGTCACTAAACAAGAACTTTTCATTTTGAGACACCTTATAACTCAGATCTTTGAGTGCACTCATGACCTTATCCAATTTATCCTCAAAGGATGAAGCTTTTCTTTGATGTGCTTTTGGATTCTATAAAATCTTGATATCATCTCTTTTCCCAACTTTGCTAGATGCTTTCATTTTGTTTTCAATATGTAGTGCAACCTTGAAAGAATCCCTCAAAGTGTGAGGATATTTGTCCCTTAGTTGGTATCCTATCTTAGAATCATATGCATTGTAGTAGAGGACTAAAAATATTGGCTCACTTGGTCTCGTGGGTCTTGTGGAATTTTATTCATAATTTTAATAAACCTTGTATTAAAATCCGATACCAATTCAATCCTTTTGAAATGCTGGTGAGCTCATTTAATGAATTTTGGGTCAATTTTCTCACCATACTATTCTCTAAATAATCATTTAAATTCATCCCATGATCCAATTCTAGCTTGTGGTAAACTCCTATACCAATCTCTGGCATATTATGTTAGAGTTTGCATAAATAGTTTCATGATGGCATTTCCATCTTTGACCTCAAAGTCATCAATCATGTTTAGAAATAATCTCAGGTGATCTTCACCTTAGAACATTATTTCCAAAAAATATAAACAATACATTTCCTATATCATTAGGGATCTAGTCAGGGTATCCAAAAATTCCAGTGAAATCTTGTTGTCTATACCTTTCTAGATGAAAAGGTCTTCTTGTGCAAGAACATTTATTGTAGCAAGGTCTACTTGTGGATTCCCTTGTGATCTTTTTTTAACCCACGACATTTGGATCAACTTGTGGGCTAGACTGTGGGATACATTGACCTATAGGAGATGAGGTTTGAATGCCAATTCTTGAGGTAATTGGTGTAGAATTAATAGGCGGGTTCTAAGAATTTGAGTTGGAAGTTGAAGAACTTCTAGGCTCATAAGATATTTTCAAGAAATCAATTATCCTTTGTGTTTCTTCTTTGACTATGTAATTTTCTTCATTCTTTCTAACTCCTTTTTTAGAATTTCAAACTCCTTTTGCAGTTGCAAATCCTTTTGATCTGGTACTGTAGATGCAAAAACGTGTTGACATATAATATTTTCATTAATACTTACCCCTTTGTAACATTAGGATTTAGAGGTTTCTTTCCTTTATCCATACCTTAGGAAACAACATTTGTATTAGAAGTTGTTGCCACTATACTGACAACAAAAAATATACTCCATGTACTAGTATCGGTATTAAAGACATTAGATTTCCATAGTCCATATTGAACGAATGTGCTTTTTTTCTTCTTGATTTGGGTGCAACCTCCCCTCTTCTCCTTCCTCTTTATAAGCTAGCTTGGTATGTAATCTACCACTTTTATTTCTCAACTCTCTTCATCCTAATGATGGATCATGGAGTGTGATTCAGAACATTGATGCAAAAAAATTTACACAGTCAAATCAAGAAAAAAGCACATTAATTTAATATGGGTATTCCCTAGAGAGGAACATTCAAAGTGTTGCTACTAGCTATAGGATTTATTTTTGTAGTTCTAGAAGAATCATATAATTGGAAATATTATTCCATTTGTTCAATCTTCTCTTTCAATCCATCTCTCATATTCATGGCATGCCTAATTTTTTATTCTTCTTCTTTTTCTTTTCCACTTTTTAATTATTATAACCTATCCATTTCTTTTTACAGCTCAAGGATTTCTTGTAGTAATTCAGTCTCAAACTGAAGTGTAGTCTCAGATCCTACATTCTTAGGAATATTTGTAGCAACTTGGTTCAAAGTAGGCCTAAAATTAGAAAACTCTCTATAAATAGGGTTGCCTAAAAAATCATATTCCTAAGCACTAGGGGTGTTTGCTTTAGGATTCAAACTATGAGCAGCTTGCCTACCATCAGACTCTTTCTGCAAAGCTTTTTCTCTTTGTCTTTGCTTTCTAGTCAAGCTATCAAGATTTTCTTGTTTATTATCAAATTCCGGTCTAAGCACTATATTATCTTCATCAATAGGTGGCATTCAAAATTGAAACATATCTTCAATATTATCACTACTACCTTCAAGAGAGAGTCTAGATCCAAGAGGATGAGGAGGAACAATCTTACTCATGTCTTTATTTTTACAAGATTCTTTTGGGTGGAGGTAGTTCAAGTTTTAGCTTCATCTCAGGATGATTCTTGTGTATAGATCTTCTACCATGCATATTTTATTGATCTTCTTTCTTTCTTTATCACTTACACCAGAAAGGAGACTTTCAGAGTCACCACCCAATTAAGGGAATTGAATTTATTTCTTTAGATCTTTATCTCAAAAAAATTGTAAGAGCAGAAGCAATGGAAAATACTAAGACATAAATAGAGAGGCACTTCACAAGAATATGAAAATGCAACAAGAGATGCTCACAGTTTCCTTGAAATGAAAATAAGATCCCCAATAGAGTCTCCAATCTATTTCTATTCCAAATTTTCCCAACTTGAATCTTATGAAAATCTACATGATAGCTACTTCAGATGATTGATTGTCTTAAGAAGTTGGCCAAAAAATAGGAGATGAATTTTTGTAATTATCTCCTCTACACTTTAGGCTCTACAAAACCTAGGAAGGTAATCCTACAATATTCATCTAGATATTTATAGAGTGAATAGGTGGATATAGAACATCCATAATTATATAGAATATTTTTCTAAAAAGATATGTTCTTGTTAATGTAGCCAAGAATTACAAGTAAAACATAAAGATGAGCTAGATTCTTGAGATTTTTATGCATTCATGTCTCCAAGAACATGATAAATAAAGTCTATGCAATAAATTATTGCTTGAAAGTAAAATTTTCATTTTAAATTTGAAGCTAATCAAGAAATTGTAATAAAAAAATTCCTATAGATATGATTGGTGCTCAACCTAGAGCATGGAGTCTAGGGAAAATAATTGAAAACCTTAATAATAGTATTTGATCTAACACTTAGGAATGATTATAATGCATTACATTATTGTCCCTCAAAAATATGAAAATAAGTCAAACCCCTGTAATATCTTAAGCATTCAAAATTTCTTATAAAGCATGATTTATTTACTATTTGAGTAAAAGCTATAAGAGAAACATTCATGCACAAAACAAGCTACAAAGATGAACAAAATAGATCCTTGATCATTTTTTTCATAAATTATTAAGATAAGTAATTTAATAAGAGAATAAATTTACAAAAAATGTTATTGTATTGGATCTGTGAATGCTAGTACTATTATACAACATTCTCAATTTCATTTACAACCTATCCTATCAGAACCTAGTTCCAGACATATACAAACTGATGTACAAAATATGCCCTGTTTACAAAATTTTCAAGATCATTTGCAAAAGGCCTTGAATTCCCTTTTATAGTAAAAAGGGAGAAAACAATCCTCGAGCCTTTTGACAAGTGTCACTTTTCATTTGACAATCTTATACAGAATAAAATACTAGTACAACTGCTTGTGAGGGAAAATCCCATAAAAGATAAAAGTTGTTGCACACAGTTGTGGAAGATCCCCTTTGCTTCAAAAATGTGCTTGAAGCATAAAGTGGTTGTACTTGTACATGATATTCCTTTTTTCTTCACTTTATTTGATCTCTAAAAACTTGGGAAGTTTCAAGATATGTAGAAAATACAAGAAAATAGGTACTACCAAGCAGAAAAGCAAAAAAATTAAAATAATTGAAAAAGTGGCTCATTCCACATATTTCTCTAGCCATGAAGTGAATTCTTCTTTAGTATGCTAGTTGAATGCTAGTGATTTTTGCACCTTATTGTCATGTGCATTATACCTTGCATTAATTATAGCTCTAGCCTCTTTTGCAAAGTTATCCAGATTCATCTCTAACTTAAACAAATCATCAATTGAAATATTCAACAAGGCTAACTCAGGCTTTCCATCCTTATATATGAATGCACATAATGAAGGCACAATGCCACCAAACTCATCTTTCCATTTATCCAAATCTTTTATTATTCTTGACTCATCCAATATCTTTGGCCTGATTCTTTTCTCCATTCCTTCAAACATTTTTAACTTAGCTTTGAATTGGATGTCCAACTTAGTTTGGAATTCTAATATTTCTCCTAATAACTCAATTATCTCAAGAATTTGAACCAATTTTTTTAAGGCTTTAGGATCTGCATCTATTGCGTTAATCATTTCCTTGATGGAATTGGCTCTCAAGCTCCATTTACTCAAAACATCTTGAAAACCCTTTTGAATTTCTTGGTGCTTCTCATATGCCTTGTGTAATCCATCAAATTCAATCTAAGCACCCTCAATTTTTTGTAATACACATGCCAACCTATGTTCAAGAATGTCATTGATCATATCAATCACCACCTTTTTGGCCTCCTCCTTTATCTTTTTATCATTCTCTTTATTTTTTTTCAACTCCTCCTTCAATATTTGAATTCTAAGAGACAAAGTCTCTTTATCTTGAGGATAAAACTTCTTTGATGAAGGGGTAGGAGGGGCTTTAATTTGAGGAACTATAAGTTGTGGTGGTGTATATCTAAAAACCACTTTATTATACTCATCTTGTAATTTATTAAACTTCTTCAACAAAGCATCATACTGCTCTTGTGCAATCTATGTTGTGTCTACACTCAACGTTGCAATGTGTACAACTAACTTTGTAACTTGCTTTGTAGTAATTTTTCATGCTCTCTTTACAATAACACTCCTAGTGAGTTCTCCAACTGATTTGAAAAATCTTGGCTTATTGGTGGTAAGGGCTATTGCCCCAATTGCTAGAGTATGCATATTAGTACTAAATCCACACCCAAAAAGAACATTATCAACTTGTTCTTTAGATTTGAGGGCCTCTTCATCCTGGTTCTGTCATGCCCAAAAATTTCACACCTTTGGACACAACACGTCAATTTTATTTTTTTTAAACTGCAATATGAAAATTATTAATAACTACCAACCATAACTAAACATGGTGTGCTAACCACACTCATTCGTCGAGCTCCCTGAGCAGTGCCCTCAAGAAGAACACACTCTTGAGAGCGGGGTGAGAGAGGCGTGAGTGGGATTGGATGTGCGAAGTAAACCACAAGCATCGTTAGAAGAGGGTAAGTTGGCTCAAGCTACCAAATCTTTCAAGGTTTATGACCAGGTTAATGTTAGCCTTTACCCGCACACTTCAATATTAATTTTATTAGATCCACCAACCCTATGGTTCCTTATTAATAAAACTAATGTTACCAAAACAATGTTACATTATTTGCATCCCAAACTATACCATGTTTTTACTAATTTTATCATTCTTCTCGTTATATTGGATCCTAATTAGAATATATGCTAACTTTATTATTATTATTATTATTATTATTATTGTTATTAATTTACTTAAAATTACCCAATTGATTATTGACATCCTAGTTCTCTAAGTCATAATCAAATTAACATATCATTTAAATATTTAAATAAATAAAGTAATTGTTTATTACTACCAAAAACAAGAAAACAAATAAAATTCCCCACTCATCACCAAAATTCCTAATAAAATCTTTTAATAATAAAATTTAAATAGAAATGACCATATGTATTTTAAATTATTAAAACAATATAATGCTCCTATATTTTCTTTTAAGCTTTCTGGACTTCTCTAAGTAAAAAGGTAGTGGGTGCTGATTTTATTTATTTTTTTACTGTTTCTTTATTTTATTTATTTAGGAATTATTATTGTTATCACTCCCAAGGCTCATACATTTTAGTGGGATGATTCTAGTATGCATTCCTTAATTCTCTTATAATATTTCTATGAGCCTAAACCTAATATAGAATTCCACGTATCATTATTGGCAAGGACTTTAATATTGGTAAGTTGCAGATTAATATGAGATTCACTTTACATGTCCTCCCCCCCCCACGTTCTTTAAGAAACTCTAAGCTTTTACGATTTCTACGGAAATGAGTGAGCACTATTTCCTCTCCATTACCAGCACTATTACGCCTTACTTCTCTGTGAACGATTACAACTAGAACCATAGCCACGTTATTATTATTATTATTTTTTTTTACATAGTTTGATTGCTTTTACATAGGCCAAAATTGGAGAAAGGCAGGGTGTGGTCGATGCAACTTTTGCCAAGAAATCACGTTTGGAAAACTCTAATATTTCCACTCAAAGGTTATGTTGCCCTAAATTTTTATCTCACCCTAACTTCCTCTCTTCTCCCGTGCAGCACTCCTTGCCTGGGCGCCGCCATGGAAAATGCTTCTGCAGGTTTGGAGTTGCTCGACGACTGCGAGCATCAAGGGGAAACACACGATGGAGGGAGAGTGTCCGCTACCTGAGGCGGCGGCAGAGAGGGGGAAAGGAGCAGGGGAAGAAAAATGGTCCGTGAGGAGGCGCCGCGACCTTATGGGGGTCATGGCTCTCACAGAGTCGTGCCTCCTCCGAGAAGGTGTCTTCTTTCATTTGTTTATTATTCTTTTCATTGCATTCCAGAACACTAGCAGAGGATTTAATCACTTCTCTGTTTTTTTTTGGTTTGGGGGTTGATTTCCGGCATGCCCAGCTTGATGGAACGGCTTGAACTGGTTTCTGTTGCAGATCCCACCGATCCACAACCCATCAACAAAAGGAACCAACCTCAATTACTATATATATTTTTTTTGTTCTCACAGAAGGCTTGTTGCTAAGGTATTCAGAGAGAGTACTCTTGAATAACCTGGGTTTATCTATTCAGATTTCCCATAAAAGAAACAATAGTATGTGTGGAAAATTTATATTAAAATACATATCCTCTTCTCTTTTTTTTCATATTCCATAAAGTAGTATGTTTTGTTTTTGTCTACATCTGATGAGAAATGTACAGTACACTACATTCTCCTACTCTCTTTTTGTTTAGTTTGTTCCTCATACATGGAATGAAACAAGCATTATACAAGGTTAACTCAACACATGAAGCTACAAATTTTAATCAAACACCCAAAAAACAACATAGATTCCTAAGTTATTATTGTTTCAATTCTTTCTTTTTTTTCTTTTTCTAGCATTCTTCAACTTTTCTTCTTCCTCATTTTAAATACGATGATCACAGCAATCAAGGTTCATGTAAAAAAACAAAGTCATGATGCCTCCTTAAAAAAAACAGTCATGGGGTGGTTACTTCCCGGAACAGCAATGGGTTCTAGTGCTATTTCTTTTTTTTTTAATTTTAAAAGATAATAAAATACTCAAATTAAAAGCACCTTCTTGCATCTGGGTGTATTCTTTGAGACTTATTTCATTTCTCTAAATGTACTACATTCCTTTTCTAACCAGTTACATTTCTTATTGAGACAAGATGCATTTTCTTGAAATAGAGTACATTTCCTTAACAAAATACAATCTTAGCTAAAACAGAGGAACACATTTTTTTATTTATTTTTGATAACATACACTTCTTCCAACTGAACAATACATTTCTCTTCACAGATACGTCTCTTAGTATTATTTACACAAAATGCATTTCACCTACAATTCACACTCATTTTCTCTTGAACAGGTTACATTGCTTGAAAGAAAAATGCAAATTTTGGAAAAGTACTTATTGCTTGAAACAAAATGCCTCTTTAAACATAATAGCTATATTTTTTTTAAAGCAAAATACATCCTTTTGATCACAATTTAAAACTTCGAAAAGTTGAATACATCTTTTGAACAAAGTACATTTCTTGTTTCGATTCCACAACTAGCAGCAAGGGAACTCATAAATCTACACAGCCTGACATGACTTCAAAAAGTGGAAACTGCAACACCACACATGAATGGACAACTTCAAGATCTGTAATTTTTTTCCAGTTTCCAATCTGCATATAAGAACCAAACCTTTGCAAGCCATGGGGTGCTCACCACCCAACCGTAGGCTGGAAAACCAGCCACCCCCAAGCTAGGAGGCTGCTAAACAGACTTGGGTAACACACAAAGACAACTCTTTTTCCCAAACAAAAACACAATTTTACTTAGTTACACACCAACCAACATTCATAAGGCAAAGTGGAAGCACAACACAAAAACCAACTCAATGGTCTTATGGGGAGAGGCTGGGAGGATCACAGCCATAGGGCAAACTACTCGTTTACTGATTCACAGAAACTCCCAACTTAACAACCTTCTCCTTTCACCTATTTCCCATTTTATTTTATTTTATTTTTCTTCATTCATAGGAAGGGTACTCTTACCCTCCTCTCCACAACTGCAAACACCACATTTTCACAATAGAATAAATTGCATATGCCCTCATGGGGATCTCTCCCCCTCAATCCCCCACTTGGGTTGCTCACTACCAATGCTGGGGAGCCAACCCTACAACTTACACAACTGCTAAGAAACCACACAAATAGAAGGCACAACTAAGCAACCAAAGAAAACACAGCTAAACAACCAAAGGAAAACACAACTAAACAGCTTCAGAAAACACAACTAGACAACCAAAGAAAAAGAAAAAAAAACAGCCAAATAACAAGGCCCCACACTGACTTAACACACCTATACATTCCACCAAATAAGAGGGTGAAGATCCTACCTTTAACCTTGAAACTAAGTTGCTGTTTGCTCTCCCTTCCAATTCTTCTTTTCCAGCTCCTCCAGCTCTCTTTTTCTCCTCTTCTTCCTTGGCTCCCCCCAGAATGCCCAACACTTAACCAAATATATCTCAAATCCTTCTCCCAACAGCCCCAACTACCATGTCCTCCTTTCTTTTATGAGGCATGGCCTTCACATGGGCTGCATACCCTCATTTTCGTCAACCCCTCTTACAAGCAATGTAAGAGGGGTTATTAATGATATATGACCATGTTTACAGCCTAAGAGTACCCCCCAACCTTTAGGTCATAGATCTGGGGTGTAAAATAAACAACTATTAATTAAAATCAGAACAAACTTGACTCTTAAAACTGCACTAAATAAGAAATCCGAAATTATCACTTTCTTTTTGAATCACATTTGGTTACCTCTTACACCCTTACCCCATATCACTAGTTACACAACTTTTTAAACACATAAGACTCTAGCCTAACAAGATGACACAACAAGGTTTGTTTAGCAACCTCCAACTCCCATGGCTAAGGAAAGCTTTACCTGCACACTTCATGAAACATTAGTCCATTTTCCAACAAAATTTCAATCAAAGTGCGCATCATAATGTAATGGATTACAAGATATATCACATTAATCCACAATGCTCATACTCATTGCATAGTCATTCCATTATTCACTTATAATCATGTAATATCAAATATACATTCAAATTGCATGGTAATTCAAAATTCACCCGATTAATACAATTTCACATATTCTACCTAAAGCATGTTATTTAAATTCTCATATCATTCAAGATGTCACTAAAAACAATTAATCATAACTAGCATATTCATTAAATTATGGTCCATAAAATTAGTAGTCTAACATGCACAAAAATGGAAAATTTTAATGTTCTCCACCATCTATCATAATATATAAGATAAAAGTATAATGTATCAAAGTGTGATCATGAGCATAAAACCCAAAATATGATATCCATAAGTCCAACTGACGATGGGCCTCACAGGTTCCTCATAGTATCTAGTGCAATTGCAAAGGTAAGGTACCAATGAGGTAATAGAAGGATTCTACTTTCTTTGATCATCCTCCTCCCCAAAGCAAGGCTGATATGGGAGGTGCCATAGTCTATTTATTAGGTCACCTTCTATACAATTTCCCCATATTGAGAGGGGTCAGCTCCTTGCTTTGCATGCTCAATTTTCTCCCTGAATTCATTCTATTTGAATTTTATTACAAATTATTTAAAATCCTTTGTCTGGATTAATGAGTCATCATCCATAAACTTATGACATTATTTGTACCTTATGTTATCTAGTGCATGCTCCTCATCCTAAACATTGGAGTAATTAGCTTGTTCTCAAGCATGTGTTCTTCTTCTCAAACTTGTGGGATGAGAATCATTGATTCACCTCTTCATTCCCTGGTACATGCTCCACAAAATGTTCCTCCATTGTGTCCCTATCCTTAGGTTGTTCAGAATATTCAACCAATGGATTAACCACTGGTTTACCATCAATTTGCATTGGCTAGATGGAGGTAGTAGGAGTCGATGACTCATCAAGATGAGCTTGCAATTGTGCCAATTCGTCTTCTCTTTTCTTCTTGGCCTCTTCTTTTTCCATTGTTACCATGTTCATGAAAGTTTCATCCTCATTGGTAGCCAACATTTTTCTACCTTTTCCATCAAATTTGTATACCTAGAAAATGGGCTCACATATGTAGGGTTCACTTGGAACCTTTTCTCTTCTACTTGGTTCAAGTGGAGCTAATCTTGCTTCCTTTTCTTCACCTCACGATCAGTGCATAAGATTATGATTACATCCTTAGAAACATGGAAATGGTGATTATAAATAGACAAGCCTCTCAATTTCCTTTCTTTATTTATGAATCCCTCTAGATCACAATTCCTTGTTGGTTGAACCTTCATACCAAGGTGTTGCATAAACACCACTTGTAACCTTTTCTCTTCTACCTAGTTCAGGTGGAGCTAATCTTGCTTCCTTTTCTTCACCTCACTATCAGTGCATAAGATTATGGTTACATCCTTATAAACATGGAAATTGTGATTATAAATAGACAAGCCTCTCAATTTCCTTTCTTTATTTATGAATTCCTCTAGATAAAAATTCCTTGTTGGCTAAAACTTCACAGCAAGGTGTTGCACAAATTCTTGTCGTTACACCAAAAGATCGACCTGTTAATGCCCAATACAACTTCCAGAATTAATGAATCCACAAGAGGCGGTTAAGCCATGCCACGAACTCGAGCGTTGTGTTGCACAATAAAAGGAGACTAAGGGCACACACCTTGCAACAATCCCCCCAGTGCAAGCGAGGGGTTCGAACCCATGACCTAGGCTCTGATACCAATTGTTGCACAGACAGTTGTCATTGCACCAAAAGATTAACCTATTAATGCTTGATACAACCACCCGAGTTATTGAATCCACAAGAGGTGGTTAAGCCATGTCACGAACTCAAGCATTGCACTACACAACACAAGGAGACCAAGGGCACACACCTTGCAACATAAGGTTCTTGAATATGGTAGCAAATTTCTCACATCCCTCCTTAGCAATCACAATGAAGTCGGATAACTTGAAATAAATAGGGATAAATGATCCCTTTTTCATCAATATAAAATGTTCTTTGTCAAATTCATCTAGCTGCCACATTATTTCCATAAAATCAAGTCTATTAGTTACATAGATTGGTACGTAGTGAATTTGCATCGTAGTGCCATAGATTCTAAACATAGTGGAGTTGATGTGGCTATACCAATCTCCCCAATTATGCTTCACTCTAGATTGAGGATCATATTGCAAAAGGTATCATTATCTTTATTATCTTCATTGAAATTCTCTTCTCAAGCTTGCAGCCTAGATTCCCCAAAATATTCTATACCAAGACATTCTTAAAATTTATAAAATTGGAGTTGCTGCAATGTTGATCCCAAATGTGAGTCCACATTTGTATTGGGAATCTTCTATCAATTTCACCATTTGTTCTTAACTCCATCAAACTCTTCCAAGCCTTATCACCACTATACATAATCATATGCGCCAATAAAGAATAATGTCTAAAACACAGAGGAGAATTTGGTTCCCTTAAATCAATCAATTATTTTTGGATATTTCCTGCAATATATGTAGAAAAATAAAATATATTGTTTACATCTTGATGTTGGATGTAGAGTACACGAATCATCATGTAAATTGGCATCCTTAAATCATAATATTTCCTTAGAACTTGACATAGGGCATAAAAGGTGTTTGCAAAGTAGTCTTCAAATTCATCATAGCTAAATGGTTCCACCTCCCTTGGAGTAAAACTCACACCTTTGTTTTATTGATCTCTTCTTCTGTGCTTGGGAAGCCAATATGCCTTGTAACTTTGTTTGTCTTTTTATAATTCCTTAAACAATAATGTGAAGTCAATGGTGAAACTTGTTGATGGATTCAAACCAAATGTTTGAAAAATCTATCTTCTTGAAACTTCCAAGATGGGTGTGCCCTTCTTGCTCTTAATAATTATGACCTTGGGGTCATGGTTGTTTGAAATGCATAAGACAATTGAGAGGGAGGGGGGTGAATCAATTGTAAAAAATCCTATCTTAACTTAAACTTAATCAATTCCACTTTAACCTTAATTTGTTATTATGTGTGAACATGAAATGAAAATAATAGGAAACACCAGAGACACCATATTTACATGAAAAACCAATGAGGGAAAAACCACGATGAGGATTAAATCACAATATAGTAGTAATGCAATACCTGATACGAAGGCTCACTGCCAGAGGGCTCACTACCCGGATAAAAAGGCTCACTACCCAGATTAAGGGCTCATTGCCTTAAGAAGGATTCACTATCCAGAAAGAGGCTCACTACCTACAAATAACGAAAAGAGATAAATAAAGATCCACCATAAGCGTTCCACACACTTCACAACTTGATTAGAAGATTGTAGATACCATCAACTCACTGCTTTTAGGAATCTAACACAATAATGTAATGTTGCCTCAATTCTCTCTTGCACACTCTACTCTTCACACTTGTTCACACACTTCTCTTGCTTGAATTGAATGATGGATGGATAAAAAATTCACTACAAATTGATTTACTTTTATATCATCTTCAACCCTAGAAACATTCTCCAAGGTCGGCTATACAATTTCATTTACAAATTCAAACTAGGTCAGCTACTCAAAATTCCTGTGGCTTATAAGAATCGGAGAGGACCTATTACATATTTAATTTAGGACCCAAACAACATATTGGATCAATCACACACTTCCTCAAATTGATGCAGAACTTAATGTAATGTGTAGACACCAAGCTGGCCAAACTTGATGAAAACACCAATGATCTTTGAAGTACACACATCTCCAGCAAGATGATCACATCTGGATCATTCAACACAATTCACCAGACATATTTCTATCTCTGAGAACACTTCAGATACATCCAAAACAAATACAACAAACTTCATTCATAGAGGACTCTTCAACAGTTCAACCAAACCAACCAACAAAACATAGGAGCTCTAGAGCAAGTCTTGCAGATTGCCAAATCACAAGAAAGTTTGTCAGAACATAGAAACCATAAAAAATATTCATCTCCCAGATCCACAAGATCTAAAACCAAATATCAAAAGATTGCGGAGCCAAAAAAATTCTCCTAATCCACAAACAAATAGTTCTGCCAAACCAGTTCACACATTGATGAACTTATCTTTTACTCTCCATCAATCCAGAAGCTAAAACTTAGGATATATTATCCATTGAAGCTCATGAACACACTTACAAATCTGGACAAGAATAGGATCAACATAGGAGAAATGTAGAGAAAAATACCAGAGGACACTCAGATCATACTTCAACATTGCCTTCAAATTTTCTTAAAAGGACTTGGCAAAAACACAACTACCACTTCATAAATATAGCTCCATGTACTCTAAGCATTTCTACAGTATCTCAACTATACAAATACCATTTGCAACAACCTTAACTGTGTTGAAATCAATGACAACATTAATGACAACACCACCAAACACATCCATACTTGCAACAATCTCCCCCTTTTTTATTGATGGAAACACATGATGTGAAAAACCATCAAAGACAACATAAATCATTTTTAGAAGTAACAACCTGCACAAGAATAAAATTTTCACATGATCTCTCTCCCCCTTTGACATCAATGGCAGAGGAAATTCTTGCCATATAAAGCTCCGTTCACTCCCCCTTAGGAGTACACCCACATCACATATTGCAACAATGCACTTATCTACTTCCCTTGAGGAGTAGACCATAATCATCAGTCTAGAATCAAAAGAGTTCGTGAATCCATTGGACAAATGCACCTCCATGTGCACTTAGTTCAAAGAAGGAGGGGCATTAACTCGTAAATTCCCTCTGAGATACTTAAAGGTATCCTTTGGAAGGGCCTTAGTGAATATGTCAAAAAATTGTTCTTTGGTAGGTACATATTCAAGTCTAACTTCATTCTACAATACCTTCTCCCTCAATAAGTGATACTTGATAGATATTTGGTTTTTTCTATAATGCATCACTAGATTCTTCAAAATGTTTATAGCACTTGTATTGTCATATAATATAGAGATAGGCTCATCACTCACCACACCTATGTCCATTAAGGTTTGCTTCATCCACAATACCTATGTACAGTAGGATGTTGTTGCAATATACTCTGCTTCTGTAGTGGATAAATAAACTGAATCTTGTTTCTTACTCAACCATGAAACTAATCTTCCTCCAAGGAAGAATGCACCACCACTTGTACTCTTTTGGTCATCTACACAACCAACCCAATCTACATCAGTGTAGACATTCAATGTGAAATCATTGTCCTTCAAATACCATAGCCCATAATTTGGAGTTCCTTTAAGATATTTGAATATTATCTTCACAACTGTAATATGTGCTTCCTTAGGTTCTACTTGAAATCTTGCAACTAAGCATACTGCATGCATGATGTCCGGTCTAGTAGCAGTAAGATACAATAGTCTGTTAGAGTAATTGGGTATTTACTTTATTAATTAAACAATATTTGTTTAGTTACTTAAAGTTCCCTTTTACCTCTTTTCACTTAAGCTAACATTAGGTGCATAATAATTAATTACTTTATTAATTATTATTGTGCAAGCTTAGGGTTTTCATCTATATATGGTTGAAAACTATCTTTTGTATCATTATTCATTTTATATTTTGAGTGAATACATTGCTCCACATTCTTGAGCATTTCCTTTGTTGCTTCTCTTTGTTTCTCCTTGTAACAAGTTATTTGTTTGCAAAGATTTTTGGGCTCCTCTGAAGTTGTATCTTCTCAACTCCAACATGGTATCAGAGCTTTAGATCTGCAGCTGCTTGTTCTTGTTTTGAAGATTTTTGGAGCTACAAGGGTTTATTGCAAGCCATTTTTTATTGGAGCCGTCATCATTTTTGCTTCAAAAATTTAGTTTTCACTCATTTGTAAGAAAAACGATTTCTAGGTTTTGTAGCCAGCGTCGAAATCTGAATTGGGTATCTTTTAGATTTTGCATATCTTGCACAAATCTGGAGAAAATCACTGTTGAAAAAATGGTGCGCTTCATTTTTTTCCTGGCTAAAAGTAAAAAAAATTATTTTCTTGTATTCTACTTGTTGGATCAAGAAATGATTTCTAGGTTTTGTTTCTAGCATCAAAATATTTCTAGGTTTCTATTTTTGTCTACAAACAATGAGTAAATTTTCCATAAATCAAGTTAGAAATAAATGTTTTTTGCTAGAAAATTTGTTTCCTGCAAGTTAAATTCAATTTTTGAAAAATTCATAACTTTTGGCCATGGTGTCCATTTTGCACAAATGAATAAGCATTGGAAAGGTGTTACAGTGCTCTTTCCAGATCTACAGTCTATTTTATCAGAATATTTACCAAGTATTTTTTATTCAGCTTTGTGTGTCTTTACAATTTGCTCAATTACTTGGTCATTCTGGCTCCTTCATGGGTTTTGTTTGCGTGGAATAGGTTATATTAATTTGATCTAAATGCTGTAAGGTCAGATTTCTCAATTTTTTTTCATTTTGAAGAGTTATCATGGGTTTTTCTACTCACCCTTCAATTGTAATTCTGGAACTGGGTAATTATGAGTCATGGGCAAAGAGTATACTTACACATTGTAGGTGGCTTAATATTTTGCCTTATTTTTATGATCTCATACTTGAACCAACAAATTTAGAAGGAAAATTAGCATGGGATATCATTAGAAATCACATAGTAGGACTTATATTATCTAGTGTTGATCATGACACTATGTTGGCTATATCAAACATTGATTGTCCTCACCCACTTTGGACACGTCTTTGGGAGATCTATGGAGACCCAATTCTCTCTCCATTCCTAGAGGATCCTGCTTCATATTGTCTCTTACCCATTGCTTGGAGAGATAATACACCCTTTGATCATGATACTTTAGAGGAGCTTGCGTATTTAGACACCCTTACATGTTCCGATGGATCAGAGGTTTGTCTCATAGTTCCCACTTTTCAAACTGACACTTCATTAGCATCTCTAGTTGTTCTTGATTCAGTGCAGCAGGGAATTATACATCTTCTAGACATAGCTATTTTGGACTCTTATGTTGCAGACATATCTTTCTTGTTTGTGGAGTCCTATATTGCAAATTTGGAGGATTATTTTGAGGACATTCATCACCTCTACCTTGACAGTCAGGTTATAACTATTCGTCCACCATTATCCGTGAATTCAGAGGTTGCATTTCAGTATTCTCCACATCAGTTTGGATTTGGCATTATTTGTTTCAGTTCAGACAGTGAGACTCTTCAGCATCCTATCATGGCACACATCTTGACATAGGTTGGTTCATCATTCTTCACAGGGTTTCTTCGACACAGGTCCATGGATCATTTTCTTCCCAAGGGGAGAAATATCATTTGCTGCTTCAGGATTTCCTTTTGGATTCTACATCAGGTCTACCATTATGACAAGAGTTTCTTCATTGTGGGGGGGCCTTCTTCTCTCTTTCTATCTCTCCTATGGAGACCATTGTACATGTACTTATATGATAGAAGTTGTCTATGGGGGGTATCATGTTATCCACCTCATATCCTTCTTTCATTAGTGCATTGCATTCCTTCCTTGCATTCTATTTTGGGGAGGAGTTTTGTTCCCACCGGGTTTTCTCCTTTACCCCATTTCATTTAGTTTGCATTGATTTTGTACATGGGTACCTGATCTGACCTTATTTCCGGGACCCATTGCTTTTGATTTCAGTAGCTTCTTCTAGGTTTTAGCTTCTCCCTATGTCTATCTTAAGGGGGGGTGTTAGAGTAATTGGGTATTTACTTTATTAATTAAACATTATTTTTTTAGTTACTTAAAGTTCCCTTTTACCTCTTTTCACTTAAGCTAACATTAGGTGCATAATAATTAATTACTTTATTAATTATTATTGTGCAAGCCTAGGGTTTTCCTTTTTTAGGGTTTTCATCTATATATGGTTGAAAACTATCTTTTGTATCATTATTCATTTTATATTTTGAGTGAATACATTGCTCCACATTCTTGAACATTTCCTTTGTTGCTTCTCTTTGTTTCTCCTTGTAACAAGTTATTTGCTTGTAGAGATCTTTGGGCTCCTCTGAAGTTGTATCTTCTCAACTCCAACATAGTCCACCAATCATAGATTTGTACATGATTTGATCAACTTTAGTAGATTCATCATCCTTACTCAGCTTGCATCTAGTTACCATATGGGTAAAGATCGGCTTGGAATCATCCATTCCAAGCATTTTCAACAATTCCTTAACATAATTAGATTATGAAATGAATATCCCTTTGTCAATTTGATTTACTTGAAGTCTAAGGAAGTAATTCAATTCACCAATCATAGACATTTCAAATTCTCTTTGCATCTCTTCAAAAAATTTCTTACACATACCTTCATTTCCACCAAAGATGATGTCATCAACATATACAACAATTATCAACATTTTGTTTTTCTCAACCTTGAAGTAAAGATTGTTGTCTGTGGACCCTTTGTTGAATCCTTGCTTTCTCAAATATCTATCCAGTCTAGCATACCAAGCTTTGGGAGCTTTCTTTAGTCCATATAATGCCTTCTTTAATTTACAAATCATGTTTGATTTTTCTGACAGTTGAAAACCTTCTGGTTGCTCCATATATACTTCTTCTTCCAGTTCTCCATTCATAAATGCAGACTTGACATCCATCTAATATACTGTGAAGTTTTTATGAGATGAAAATGCCAAAAACATCCAAATGGCCTCCATTCTTGCTATAGGTGCAAAATTTTCTTCAAAATCTATTCCTTCAACCTATGAATATCCTTTGCATACAAGGCTTGCTTTTTTCCTTACCACTTCACCATCTTCATTCAACTTGTTCCTGAATACCCATTCTGAACCAGTTACATTTTTGTTTGCAGGTCTAGGGACTAGTTCCCATGTCCCATTCTTTTCTATCTGCTGCAATTGCTCTTTCATTTCTCTAACACAACTATCATCATTACATGCTTCACTCATAGTCTTAGGTTCTATCTTAGAAAGTAAACACAAGTTTACCTCAACCACTTTTCTTCTTGTCTTCACTCCTTCACTTATGTCTCCAATTGTCTATTCCTCCAAATGATTTCTTTGTACATATTTAGGAGTCTTAGGTGTAGGTTCCAGAATTTCTTCTTCATCACTTTTTTCTTTCCCTTATTCTTCTTCTTGTACTTTCCCAAAGATAGAGTCACCAGGTTCAACTTTAGTTATTTCCACTAGTCTATACATATCTTCATCAACCTTTACATTAGCTCTTTCAATTATTTTTCTCAGTCTCTTATTAAAACATTTGTATGCCTTGCTGCTTTTTGAATGTCCAAGAAAAATTTCTTCATCACATCTAGCATCAAACTTTCCAAGATTTTCATCATCTCTTCTATTGTAGCATCTACTTCCAAATACCTTAAATTATTTAACATTAGGAGTCTTACTAGTCCATAACTCATAAGGAGTCTTAGTGTTGTTACCTCTGATTTGAACTCTGTTAAGAATGTAGACAACATTATGGATTGCTTCTCTCCAATACACATCAGGGACTTTTGCTTCTTTCATCATGGTTTTGGAAGCTTCTTGAACAATCTGGTTCTTTCTTTCCACAACTCCATTTTGCTAAGGGGTTATAGGAGAAGAATAATGTCTCTTTATGCCATGTTCTTCATAGAATTCATTGAAATCACTAGATGTGAATTCTCCACCTCTATTAGACCTTAAAAATTTGATTTTCAGGTTTTCCACATTTTCTACTCTCGCCTTGAACACCTTGAATCTATCAAGAGCCTGAGCTTTTTCTCTAAGAAATGTAACCCATGTCATCCTAGAGTAATCATCAATTAGGAGCATAAATTACCTATCACCATTCAGGCTTCTTGTTCTTGTAGGACCATAAACGTTTGTATGAATTAGTTTTAACATTCTGGTAGAAGATTGTTCTTTTCCTTTAAAACTGTTTCTTTTATGTTTCCCAAACTGGCAACTTTTGCAAATTGAGTTCAAAATATTTGTGATTCTAGGAAGATCTCTCACAACTTCTCTAGAAATGATCCTGACCAGATTATCGAAATTCACACGTCCCATCCTCTGGTGCCAGACCCAACTTTCATTAATATGAGAAACAAAATACTGACCATCAACACCCTTAAGTTGATAGATGTTTCCATGAGTTCTCCTTCCACCTGCTACCATAGTTCCAGATCCTTTTATGATCTCACAAGCGTTATCCTGAAACACAAGCTTAAAACCTTTGTTTCATATTTGTCCAACACTTAAGAGATTATTCCTTAAACCCTTTACATAATATACATCGTGAGTATTGTGCTTTCCATCAAAACTAATTGTTCCTTTACAAACAATCTTAGCACCAAAATCATCTCCAAACATAACTATTCCTCCATCATACTTCACAAGTTTAGTGAAATTACTCTTATCTCCAGTCATATGATTTGAACATCCACTATCAATTACCCAAAAGTATTCATCTTGTCTAGCATGAAAAGCAGTCACCAATGAACCTTTTGTATCATCTTTTTTGTTCTCTAGACCAGATTCCTTTGCACATCTTCTACGATTAGTAGATACAACTTTATTTTCCAGAGTTGGGAATAAGCATTCATCCTTATCCTCTTCAAAGTCAGATTCATCATCAGAAATTCCTGCATCTTCTTTGACATAATCAAATTTTTTGAACTTCTTATCCTTTTTATCTTTGTAATTATTGTTATTGTCCTTGTTCTTCTTGTGTGTAGTTCTATTATGACATCTTGATGCATAATGGCCAATATTTCCACAACTGAAACACTTAAAAGGTGACTTACCTTTGTATTTAAACCAGTACCTTTCTTCAATATCCTTGTGAAATTTTCTTCCAATTATTTTGTATCATCTTCATCCGAGTCATCTCTAATCTTCATTGCTTTAAAAGTTGTTTCAATCTTCTCCTTTTCTCTTGCAAATTTTCTCATCTCGAATACAATCAAGACACCAAATAGATGCTCCTTAGTAAATTTCTTTCGATCATATGATTCTTCAAGAGCAGATACTTTGTCACTATAATTGTCTAGTAGGGTCATCAAAATATTCTCAATTATATCTTCATCTGACATGGTACCACCTTGATTCTTGATTTTAGTTGCTATAAGTTCAACTCTCTAATAGTAGCTTGCAATATCTTCTCCATCTTCCATCCTCAAGTTCTCAATTTTTTTCTTAGGAGTTAGTTTCCTTGACAAATTTACTCTATCATTCCCTTCATAAATGTCTTTCAATTTTTCCCATACCTCATGAGCAGTAGCTAGGAAAATAACTTTTGTTCTTTCAGTTTTAGATAGAGCACTGAAGATAGCATACCTTGCCCTTTCATTATCCTCATAAGCTGTAATCTCATCAGCAAAGGAAGAACCAACAACGGGTTTAACATACTTTGTCTCCACAACTTGCAGGGTCTTGAAACCAATTGAAACCAAATAAATTCTCATATGTTCTTTCCAGTCACTGTGCTCAAATCCATCAAAAATAGGAATCTACAACTTGTGTGTCATTTGATCTACCTCAAGCGGTTAATATTTTCACCGAGGAACCTGAGCTCTGAAACCAATTGTTTGAAATTCACAACACAACTGAGAAGGGGGGGGGTGAATCAATTGTAACAAATCCTATCTTAACTTAAACTTAATCAATTCCACTTTAACCTTAATCTGTTATTAAGTGTGAACATGAAATCAAAATAACAAAAAACACCAGAGACACCAGATTTACATGGAAAACCCAATGAGGGAAAAACCACGGCGAGGATTAACTCACAATATAGTAGTAATGCAATATCGGATACAAAGGCTCACTGCCAGAGGGCTCACTACCTAGATTAAGGGCTCACTTCCTTAAGAAGGACTCATTGTCTAGAAATAGGCTCACTGCCTACAAAAAATGAAAAGAGATAAAAAAGATCCACCACAAGGGTTCCACACACTTCGCAACTTGATCAAAAGATTGTAGATACCATCAACTCACTACTTTCAAGAATCTAACACAATAAAGTATTGTTGCCTCAATTCGCTCTTGCACACTCTAATTTTCACATTTTTTTGCACACTTCTGTTTCTTGAATCGAATGATGGATGGATAAAAAATTCACTACAACTTGATTTTCTTTTATACAATCTTCAACCCTAGAAACATTCTCCAAGGTTGGCTATACAATTTCACTTACAAATTAAAACTAGGTTGGCTACTCAACATTCCCATAGTGGATAAGAATGAGAGAGGACTTATTACATATTTAATTTAGGACCCAAACAACATCTTGGATCAATCACACGCTTCCTCAAATTGATGCACAACTTAATGTAACATGTAGATGCCAAGTCAGCCAAACCTAATGAAAGGACCATTGATATTTGAAGTACACACATCTATAGAAAGATGATAACATATGGATCATTCAACATGATTCACCAGACATATTTCCATCTCAGAGAACACTTCAGATACATCCACAACAAATGCAACAAAATTCATTCACAGAGGACTCTTCAACAGTCCAACCGAACCAACCAAAAAAACACATGAGTTTTGGAGTAGGTCTTTTGGAGAGCCAAATCACAAGAAAGTTTGTTAGAACACATAAACCATAAAAAAGAGTCATCTCCTAGATTCACAAGATCTAAAACCAAATATCAGAAGACTACTGAGCCAAAACATTTTTCCCAGTCCATAAGCAAATAGTTATGCCAAACCAGTTCACACACCGGTGAGCATATCTTTTACTTTCCATCAATACAAAAGCTAAATATCAGGATATAGTATCCATTGAAGCTCATGAACACACTTAAAAATTTGAATAGGCATAGGATCAATATAGGAGAAATGCAAAGCACAATACCAGAGCACACTCAGATCATACATCAACACTACCTTCAAATTTTCTCAAAAGAGCTTGGAAAAAACACAATTACCAATTCATAAATATAGCTCCATGTAATCTAAGCACTTCTACAATATCTCAACTATACAAATAGCATCTGCAACAACCTGAACTATGTTGAAATCAATGACAACATTAATGACAACACCACCAAACACATCCATACTTGCAGCATTAGCAACTAGAAAGGGCTTTGACGAAATCCACATTAATAAACACATTCAGCACCACCAACTTTCCTAAGTCTAAGGTCCATAAATTTGAGGTTAGCTATGGAATTGTTCCTCTCCTAAATGCATATTCAAATAAATTCTAGCCACTATATGGGGATTTTACATTGCCAATTTGTTGTGCAACATCTTGTAATCTATCATTGATAATTCCAACACCCTGAGCATGTTTTCCCCTTTTTGTTACATGGGGAAGTTGAGCTATGAGGTCATCTTCCATAAATCTCACCAATCTCTTGGATTTGGATTTAGATTTCCCACATATCTCACTCATTTTTGAGGGTTTAAGAAAACTAGGGTTTTATATAATAATTCAACAACTTCTAGGGTTTTACAATTGCTTTTAAAAAAACCTAAGGCTTTATAATTTATTTTAAAATTTCAAGAAAGAAACCCTATCAACCCTAATTATTCCAAAAAAACCCTTACAATCCTTTCCTTTTACAATTCATTTTATTTTTAGCTTAGAGATGTAGAATTAGCGCACTTACCCAAAAAATTTAGTGAAACCCTATTTTTTCTCCACTTGAATTTTCTTGTTGTGAGGTCCATTCACCATATGACTTGAAGACAATTGCAATTATGGTGAAAGAAAGAAAATTTTATGTTTTATGGCCTTATAGAAGCATTAGATACATCATAAATGCGCCATGATGGCTTGCACATATGAAATAGTTCATCCGCCAACTAGATCTTCCAATTTAAATATCAATCATCAATATGATTTCTTTTAAAACAAGATCAATAGTTATCACAAGCTCACTTTACATCACAATTTCCATTTGAATAGGCTTTCATGAAAGTATGATGCAAAGGTTCAACGTGCTACACTCCAGAGTAGACACGCATCCCCGACCTACCTATTATAAAGGATCTTATTTTTGCTTTGCATTGAGGAGCCAAAAATGTGATGCACTAAGAGAGTGTGGTGCAATCAAAAGAAGCCAGTTGTCCCATGTGAGATCACCTTTATAATGCTCTTTTCCTTAGCACATAGAACAATTTACATTTATGCTCTTGAGAAGAAACTACACAATGAAGAATTAATTTCCTGCAATGAGAAGTGGACTCGTACCTCTAAGTGATATGTAGATGCCATAGAGAAATCTCCTTTTGCACTAGGGACATGAAAATGCACTACAAATAAATCCTGTAATGAAACCAAGCTTTGACACCTATCCTGAAATATTGCTCCTATATAATCCTTACATTACTTTATATAACCCATCACAATTACATTATACACTCTCAACTGAAAAATACAATGCAAAGAGCATATGCATTGAAATAATATGACACCACATGTCATAATCTTAACAGTCCTTCCATCTCGACATAGTTTCACTTTGCGTTGAAGATTAGAAATTGTGATGCACTATCCTTAGATATGATACAATATCTTCTTTACACCTGTCCAACATCTGGAGGTATATTCTTAGCGCAATATTTTCATGCACTCAAGTTTTTATAGAATATGCTTCAAAGGGGAAATGTGATGCAACATGAGCCTACCACCTATCCACACATTTCTTACTATCGTCCAAAGCATTTTCCTTATGTGTAATCCTTATGAAATTATGATGTATTGAGACAGTGTTTTAAAGTATGATGTTCACACATGTCCTCCAAGCTTGATAGTTTATAAGCTATCATGTAGTGCACTTTGGCTATGCACTAGGAAAGTAGGAATGCGATGTGAAGGTCATGTGTGATGCAATAAGAAGGTTCCACGTGTCTCAAGTGAAGCGTGCCTTTAGAGATCAAGTGAAAGAATTTATCAAATATGCTAAAGGTTGTGTTTGAATGAATGAATGAAGAATTTTAATAATGTCTACGAGGCCAAACAACCTATGGGACCCATAGATTGATAGAAAAACAAAACACCACAATCCGAAAAAGAAACCACAACCCAACAATTACTATATCTCCCTTTCCTTCTGAATTTTGGATCTTCTACTATGAATTTTTATCAAGTAATCAACACTTTTCAATATTCTCTCATCCTCAAATAAGTTGTATAAAGTGTCCACATTTAAGATCTTGATATAATTGACCTGAATATCCATGTAGGCTAGACATTCCATGATGAAATGCCACTCTGTCTCTACAAGCCCTAACGAACAGAACTTGCATATCCTATTAGCCCAATCTTCTTTAAGTGTCGTCCATCTACCGGTTTCACATCTCAACTGGTGTGAACTAGTTCTTAGCTGAGCTATTAACATTTTCGCTTTCCATTTTATTTCCGCACCTATATATGCTTTTTGAGTATGATGATATGAGGGATTAAAGTGCTTGATGTAATACTCCCTTTTCCTTGATAACTCCCTAGCCCACATGCTTTCTTTAACTTTTTGTTGCACGCACATTTTGATTTCCTTAATGTTATTTGGGAAATTATCTATGTTGATACCCCACTTACTCAGCCACTTGTTATTTTGCTTCATTCACGTGCTCTTCCTTCTATTTAGTTTCTTTGCTGCTACCATTTTGGGCCAGTGAGACACCTCCATGTTCTCCAACCTCTTTAGATAACTTAGTAAATGAATCATAGCTGATGTCTCCATATGTAAGGCACTAGCCTCAGCTAGGACAATCTCATAGGGAACAAATGATTTTATTTTGAGGCTACTTGTGATTAAATGTTTTTGCAGTATTTCAATTTTCCTCCACTTCATTGTTGAAGTATTGCCACCCCAAACTTCACACCCATAGAGAACCACCGACACCACTAATAATCCAAAGAGAGTTTTCTTGGTTTTCCAGTCCCATAATTCAATCTTTCCATCCACATTGAATCCTTTTTTCTCTACATGTCTCCCAACTAATCCTATAGTGAAAATCAAGGCCAAGGTACTTATAGTCACTAATCACTTACAAGGGACTGCCTTCAAAGACAAATTCTATAGCTTCCTTCTTTATTTTCAAGGTAAATATCATAACCTTAGTTTTGCTGATGTTCACCTGCATCCCGACCTCCTCAAAAAATAACTCAAGAGCTTTCAAGTGATCCTTCAAATCGTGCGTTGTTTTTTCCATTAGAATAAGATCATCAACATAAAGCAACAATTTTATTACATAATTGGTTAGCTCAACTCCCCCCCCACCAAAATTTTCTAACCATTCCTCTAATTTGTCAATATACAACCCAAATAAAGTAGGTGAGAGAGGGCAGCCCTGTTTGATGCCAATATCACTTCCAAAACATTCTAACATTCCCTGTTTAGTTCAGATTTTAGCTTGAACCTGCTCGTATAACCTATGAACAACAACCCTGTGCTTTTTAGGAATTACCAACTCTTCCATTCTAGACCATAACTTGTTTCTAGGGACTATGTCAAATGCTTTTTTGAAGTCTATGAAGCAACAAAAGACCTCACCGCCCTCCTTATCCGAAACTTTCTCAATCAAGTACCTGAGTGTAATGCAGTGATCAATGGTAGAGTACTTTGGTCTAAAGCCTGCTTGACCTTTTTCTCTCTTTCCCTCTTTTTTTTCCCAGCTACTAATTCGATGCTCAACCATGCTCCCAAAGATTTTCCTGAAGAGCGGGTTAGTCATTATAGTGCAATAATTTGAGGGGTTCTTGTTATCTCCACTTTTGTGCAAGGGGATGGCGACACTAGTTGTCCAATTTTTTGTAAATCCATATTGAATATTCCTTTGATGTGTGGTGTGAGGGCATCCACACCCCACTTTAAATATTCCGATTGTAAGCCCTCTATGTCACGAGCTTTCCCCCCCACAAGCCTTTTAACTCCTTTGATGTCTCTTGTAGAGAAGAGTTTAGCCCTTGAATTAATAATAGGAGGAGCATCTTTGTCTTGCACCCTCTCATATAATATTTTTTCATATTCCAGCCATTGTGAGTCTATGATATTGTTTTCTTTGATTGTATTTCTTTGTTGTAATTCTTTCCAGAACCTTGTGGATTGTGCCTACCCATGGAAATCAGCTCTTTTAGCTCTTTCCGTCTTGTTTGAATGTAAACCTATTTTTCTAGTCTCACAAGTTTTTCATACTCCTTTTTATTTCCCTCAAATTTAGCTATTCTTTTCGCTACCTTGCATTCTTCGTCATACCACAGATTTGTTAGAAAACTATTTTTGTTGCCTTTCTTAGGTCTAGCTCTTTTGCACCAACTAAGAGCTTTGAGGATTATTGAAGTTAGATTATTGCTGCATATTGTTTTGTTTATATTGGTCATCTCAAACCTCCCACCTCTTGTAACTATTTTTCAAGATTTTTTCAAAAAAATTCTTGGTTTTCTTGTGTCAAGAGGATTGTCCCATGAAAAGGCTCCTTTTGATTTGGTTGCAGCCTAGCCTGATAATTAGTGTCTTGTTGCATGCTGATTTTTCTATATACAGGGTTGTGATCTGATTTCATTTCCATGGGACACTCCCTCACCTCCACCTCAACCAACCTTGCCATAAGGTTCTTTGAACAAAAAAATAGTCCACCACGCTTTTCCCATTGTAAGTTTGACATGTAATGTTCCCTGAACTCGGCCAATCATTTAACCCATTGCATATAACCAAACCATACATGCTGCATATCCCTAACAATTCTACTCCATACTAAGTGATGCCTCCTTTTATGTCTTGAGAATTTATTTACCACTTTTGGTTATCTTCTTCTTCTAACCATAGGGGGTTGTCTCTTATTCCCACTTCCTTTCTAAGATATAGAGCTTGATTATTTGAAGTCCTTGCGTTAAAGTCTTCTATTAGGATAATTTATCCTATATTATTATATGCTGAAATGTTAGTTTTTAAAGCTGCATAAGGATCCACCTTATCTAGTTTCTTTTTCTTATAAAATTTTGAGCCATGTGGAGCAAAGTAGCAAGTTGCAAGATAAATTGTGAACTCTTTGTTCTTTATTTTCAGCCATATGTATTAGTTATTTGGGTCTTACTTTTCCACTTGTATGGTTCTTTCCCATGATTCTTTTATCAAAATCGCCACTCCCCCATGTCCTTTACCACTTTCTATTAATTCATTCCAGACTAAAAACTTTAAGTAACCTTCAAAAATTGGAATCTTACAACCATCATGCTCATGTGTTTCAATGACGACAATTATGTCCTTCCCCTATGCTATGGGCCCTAAACCAGGACCTCTCCTCCAAGGGTAGCCTCTACAATTCCAACTTACTATTGAGAGGTGTTCATGGGGGCCCCGCTTTCCTATTTTCCATGTGCCATTTTATTACTGATTTGGGATTTTCTTCTGTACAACCATGCTTCATTGCCCACACTTCTTGTTGTTACAAATTTATCCCACTCTTTTCTTCTTTCTTCTAATTGTGCTAGAGTTAGATCATCATCTATGTAGAATTGTGTACCTTTAAGAAACCTTTTGTTCCTTAGGATTTTGTACTTGTCTTCCACATTTTTCAATGTTACCCTTATATTCCTATTTCTGCCATCCTACAACACTCTACCAATTCTGATAGCTTTGTGGATATGCCCTATCCACTCCAACTTGTCTACTAGAAAGTCTTTTATTAACTTATCAGTATGTTCTCCCTCCTCATGATCTTTCAACCCCTTTATTATTAAGTTTTCTGCCTTATCATGACGATTTCTTTCCTCACATATATGTTGCTTAACCTGCTTCTCTATGAGTTCTTTTTGATTGTTTGTTGGCCCTTGTGCCACTTGGGCCCATGATTTTACCTCGTCTAATTGTTCCTTTAACTTACCTTTTTTAGCTTCCATTTTTTCTATTGTTGTCTAAAATTCTTGTAAGTGAGAACTGCCATCCATCTCTACCACTTTAGGAATGTTGTCATTGCTTATATGCTTTACAACCTTATTTAAGGCTGAGATTTCTTTGTTTTCCTATTTTTATGCCGACTTGTAACTTGCCTATTTCCATGTTGAGTAGCTTGTTTTCTTGCGAAAGCTTCTCGGTGACAGCCATGGCCTCTTGCCATTTGTCACCTTTTAACCACTCAAACAACTCTAACTCTTCCAATCTCTTTTTCAGCCCCATTAGCTCACTAACATATAAATTTGAGGACTAGATTAATGGAGTTGAGCTAGGGCTATATAAATCATTTTTGCCTTCTACCTTTGTCTCTAAGACTGACTCCTCTTTCTATTGCTTCACCTCTTCAACAAACTTGAAATGATGGTTCTTTATGTAACCCCTTACAAACTGATTTTCATGGTTTTCTTGCATTGGTAAAGGTGTTCTGACTTGCCCTTGCATTGATTTTGAGTTAACTGTTGTGCGGTTAAGGCTCATAAGCTTTGGAAGAATCACAACAAACTTATTTTAGCTTTAAAAGAGGGGAAACACCTAGGAACTAAGGGAAACAAAATTTAATAGAGGCATGCAGACCTTAGACATATGTATGAAATATTTCAACTAGACACATAGGGGTAACAAACCAATAGGTCACTAAGTCGATGGGGCCATTAACTTGATGGAGTTTAATGCAATATGTTGCAACTTAAAAGACTGATGACCAACTATAGGGAGTCAACGAAGCTTTAAAACAAAATTGCAAGGGGCGCGTGAATGTTAGGGTTTATGAAGGGGTTTTACTATTAAATAAACCCTAGCAATGGTTTAAAATCACTTGAAAACTTAGAAAAAGGAAAACTTAACCGAGAACCATGGAAAATTTTCGAAGTCCTATTAAGGAATATGCTAAATATTGTATTAAGAACAAGACCAAGAATGATGCTTTGCAAGTTGTGCTATTTTTCTTATCACTTTTTGGCTCATCATTTTACAAAACAATTTATATGTTTTCTAGTTTGATCTTCATCTTTGTATTGTTTCTTAGAGATGGTACATAATGTTGCTTGCATTGTTATTTGGTAGGTACCATTACACTACTAGAATTTTTCTAGATTTAAAATTTGGAAATACTCTTATTGAGGACATATACTAGAAATTATATTCTAAACTTTGTTGAATAATCTTATTGATATTTCTTTTGAGTATGGGGTTTTAATCTTGAAATGGTATTCTCCATGTAAATATGTGTTATTTTTATTTTATTGTGTATTATTTTTTATAACTGCACAGACTAACCTTATTTACACATGTCTTATTGATTAATATATAATTTTTTTTAGCATTAGTGTATCCTTTCTAAAATTCCATGCCACATGTGTTGGAACTCATTTAGTAATATTTTTCTATCTTTAGTTCCATATAAAACAACTACTTTTTGAAAAGCTTTGGCATTTTTATGGGAATTAAATTGAAAGAGCACATGTATAGAGTTTTTAACCAAAATTTATCATGATACATAAAATAAAATAGTGCAAGATTAACTACATTTATTAATGTACTTTTTAACCCCTCAACTATGTGGAGGAGCTAATTATAAAAAGAAGGTGCAATTCACTAGTAATTTCACACTACGCTAAATTTATTGTCATGTTATTCCTTATAATATTCATAAATTATATCACAATTAAAGGGAACTTCACCATTTGGCTATAATTTTTATTGCTATTTCAAGTTAGTGTTTAAAAAAAACTTGTTTATGATAAGGAAATAATTGCAAGATGAAAACTTGAAAAGTAAATCCCACTTCATTTGATGCAAGAGTCTGTTAGCTCCATGGATTTTTTTTAGATTATTTCCTTCCCACCACACATTTATCAATTTCCATGATTCATTGAACACCTTGAATAAATTTTAGATTGCTAGTTTGGACTCATGATGAATTAAAAATTTTACTTGTAATTTTCTAATAATGTTTTTTAGTAAAAAGAAATACAAAGAGAGATATTTTAAGTGGTTCAAAAGAATGAAAGGATTAAAAAAAAAATCCATATTAAAGAAGTGAATTTGGCTTTGTAAGGGACTAACTAGATTCTTATGTCATATTTTTTGTGCTTATTTCACATAAAAAATATTTAATATTTAAAAATATATCAAAATGTATTTTTTTATAAATTAATAAAATTTGAATTGAGTTGAATAGGGTCAATTATTTCATTACATATAGGTGAATTTTAACAATTTATTTTTTATTGAATTGAATAAAGGTATTTTTCTTTTTCATATAAGAGAATCTTGACAATATAGGTTGCAGATTTACTTTATTCAAGAAAATGGTTGTAAAAGTACTTAGTATTATTTTCAAATTGAAGAATAGACTTATTAATCACTTCCATTATATCTATGATTGAGTTTTTCTTAAATCTCGAGAATTTATGTTTGCTAATGGAAGTATTTATAGAATATTGGTATATTTTTATATTCAATATTCTTTATTTTACTAAATGTAATATTCATCCCATCTAAATTATAATTTATGATGTATCATAGATCCCTACAACCATATCATATTGGCTTGAGGTAGAAAATTTGTATATTTCTTTTCCCTACACATATGAATTTATGGTTAATTTATTTTAATAACTATAGACTTCTAAAAAGTAATACCAAATACATGTCTATATATTTTAGGTACTATTGGTAAATTGTTTGCTTTATACATTACGAGTCTTAAGTTCTTTAGCTATCTTTTTGTTCATTATAGTTATATAATATTTAATAATGTTTTAATTCTTCTACAACACAGTGCTACTACTTCCTAGCAAAAGAATATTGACCAAGACCTTCATATTGAGTTGCATAGAAGTTTTACTTGACCATGATTATCTTATTTGAATATTCTATCAAATTATTTGCATGCTAATTTGTACCTTTATTTTATTTTTCAATTATCTCTTCTACATTTCCATAGAGAAGCTACACAATATAGTTCCTTTTACATTTTCCTAGTGAATATCTTTTGTATGATCAGTAATATTTTTGAGAGGGTAAGATGTATTATTTTTTCACAAAATAATACTAGATTAGGTCAACAAGAATTATTTTTTTCTAATGTACACACAGGGAGGGAGAGGGAGGGAGAGAGAGAGAGAGGAGGCATTGAACATGACATGGTGTTTCTTGATGTTACAATTTAAATAAATATTATATAATTGCATCGAAGTTGAAAGTTTATCTAGTTTATGTGCTCACTAGAATTCCACACTTTTCCACATAAAATAGTTAGAAATCATGATAGCCAATATATTTTATAAACTATTGTAGCATTAATAAGTTCATAGAACAAAGACAAGCCAATAAGTGAAAATTAGATCCAATCTAGCCGACCATTTTATCTAAAGGATTGGAAAATCTATGAGATTTGAATTAATTAAAATTTACATTATATCAAATCAATGAATCATTGATAGTTGGTTCTTACACACACCCTAGCTACCAATATTAATACAATATATTAAATCCTTATGTAATTTGTTTGACATAATATCAAGAATTAGAGAACATTGATCTTAACTTTTAATCATAGATATTATTTTAAAATAGAACTTTACAAAATGTGATTGCAAAGTAATTTTTGAATAAATTTTAATCATAGATATTATTTTCAAGTAGAACTTTACAAAATGTGATTGCAAAGTACTTTTTGAATAGTTTTGATTTAATTCTTAACTATATAAATATAGTTAAATTCATATTTGAACTAGTAAAATACATGATAACGTTTTCTTTACTATTTCTTCAAATACTAAAATAATATGATAAATGTAATGTATTATTATTGTTATCTATTTTCATCTTTAATAAAAATTTAAACAATATAACTATTATTTTTCCTTCCATTTATTTATTTTATTTATTGGAAGAAGAATTTATTAATAAAAATAATAAAAATAACATGCAAAAGTTACAATAGAGTAACAACACAATCGTTGTTATAACCAGTAAACAACAGTCTTATAAGACCAATAACTTTGTTGTTTTAAAAATAGAAATTTACAGTAGATAATGAAAGAAGACAACAAATTACAAAGGTCTGCAAGAATAGATTGTTTCCCAAAAAATAACCATTTTACAATCCAAAATACACCCATCAAAAATGCTATTTAAAATCTACTACAAACCCGATGAATCTATTATGGAATTTTCAACAACACACCATGAAGAAGCACATAAGCAATGTGTATTTGAGTTGCACAACACAATCCTTTTTTCCTCCAAACATTATTGTCCATAAGAAATTTAGACAAATTATGTTTCCCCATCATATCTAGAGATTAAATGCTTCAAACATTTCTTCCCAGCATTATACATCATCTTGTGTTTGTCATAGAAAGCCAACTTCGACTGTATACACCTGTTGCACTAGGAAAGGTAGGCTTAGTTTTTTCTTGGATTTGGGTCAAGAGATGCTTTACTTGGAGAAATAGGTCGATAGAAGTAGTTCATTTCTTTCTCAAGAAAGAGCCTATGCTCATAACAAGGGTATGCAAGTTGGAGTAAATGGCAAAAATTACGATCTCAAGAGGACATAAGGCACGAGCTGAGGAAACTTGGCATCGAAATATCCATATATGTTTTATCATGATAAGCCGACTTGAGCTAATTAAAAAATTATGCTTGGAGGAGAGCCCGAGAAGAGCTGATTTCAATGACCATGGTAAACAAAACATTGATGGCAAGAAAGCGAAGAGTACAGTCCATAACTTTTTAACTTGAGAATAGAACCAAAAACAATGTTTAAAATTTTCAATCATGCCATAAAATGGACAAGTGGGAGGTGGATGAAGGAATTTGAGGTAGGTTTCAACTGGGAGTTTGGCATGAAGTAGATTCCAAGTGGTGAATTGGGATTGTGCATCAACTTTTGATTGCCAAATTTACAAGCTGAGCATGTTCCACTTTGGTCTGTTGAGGTGACAATGCCAAATAGAGATAGGTCTACTTGATAGGGACATGGTAGGGATGAATTATTTATAAATGGCCTTAAGAGGAGAAGTTTTGTTGCAACTACCATTCAACCACCTCCAATATTTAAAAAATATTGAATGGTAGCTAGTGGACATGAGGATGGTGAGGTTAGGGGGCACCATATTTTGGATTTTAAAAAATATGGCTTTATCTTTAGCATTTAAATTAAAGTAGATTCTAAGTTGTTGCCAAGATTTCCATGTGAAGCTGGTAGGATCCCATAATTCGCTGAACACCTGAATACCTCTTTTGTGTAGATTTTTAGCTTTTAGTCTAGGAATCATGGCAAGAGGCAGTCTATTAACTTAAATTAGGTGATTCCACCAAATTGATGAAGAAGAAAAACTAATCCCATGACTGAAAGACTAATCAAACCATGATAGCTTTTTCTTGACTATTTGTTATGCTTTTTATGAAGTTTGAATTAGTGGGCTAAGAGGATCTTGTCATTCCATTGGATAGAGCTCCAAGATTTTCCTGAGGTAGTTGCTTGAATACGATGTATCTAATCAATGATTTCCAAGGAGAATTACCATCCAAAGACCTACCTATCCATTTGGCGGACATAAAAATTCTTTGAATATACGGGTCAATGATTCCCAACCCACCCTTCTCCTTAGGGAGAATACAATGAGACCACGAGGTTGTAGGTCTGTCCTTTTTATTTCCCCATTTGGACCAAATAAAATTGCAAATTAGTTGAGTGAGTTGGTTGTAGCAAGCTTTGGAGGGTAGCCAACAAGAGGAGGTATATACATGACTACCCAACAAGATTTTTTTAGCCACTTCAATACGCCCAACCATTGAGAGAAATCGGTTAGTCCAGGTGAACAATTTGGATTTGAATTTATTGAGGAACCATCTCCACATGTCCTTCAAGGAAACTTCTAGCCCAAAAGGAATGCCAAGATTTCGAGATATGGTACCATTCTTAATTTATTTCCATTCTTTAGGAATCCATGGGGGATGGGGATTAGAATTTTTCATCCAAAATTCAGTTTTATGCATGGCTAGCTCAGGTCCAAAGGCATTACAATAAAAATCAAGGATATCTAGAAGATTATTAATGTCTTCAATAGAATTTTGAATGAATATCATGTTGTCAGATCAACAAAATGGGAATTAAACAACATTCATTTATTAGGGAGAGAGATGCCATGGATGAGTGAGTTAGATTGAGCATGCTAGAGGAGGTAACTGAGAGCATCAACAATGAATACATAAAGAAAAGGAGTTAAAGGGAAACCTTGACAAATCAATTTTTGAAGAGGGAATTGAGGGGAGAGGGCATCGTCAATGGCCAGTCTTGCATTAACATCCATGAACAACATTCGAATGTGAGCACAAAAGTTAGGGCCAAATCCCAACCATCAAAGCATGTTGAGGATGAAAGGCCATCTTATACGATCATAAGCTTTTTCAAAATCAAGTTTGACGATCAACATATCTTGAGTAGTTTGTTGGGTCCATTTTGAAGATTCCCAAGCCAAGATTAAGTTATCAAGTATAAATTTTCCCCCTAAAAACTAATTTACTCAGATCTAACAATTTCTTGTGTGATGGATTTGATTCTTTTTTCCAAGGCTTTAGCTACGATCTTATAAGAGGTATTAAGAAATGTGATCATGGGGTGCCAACCATTCACCAAATCTTCTTGTTTCCCTTTAGGAATTAGTTTAATAAGACCCTAATTAATAATCACACCAAGAGAACCAATTTATATACCTTCCAAATAAACATTGTAGAAATCTTCTCTAATATGAGGCCAAAGAGCATGATAAAACTCCACCGAAAATCCATCTAAATCGTGACTCTTCTCTAAGGCCAGATTGCACATGGCATCATCAATCTCTACCAAGGAGAGGTTGTGGTCAAGACATTTACTATAATCATGCTGGATATTTTTAGGAATATAATCAACTAAAGCATCTTCCAAGATGGGGATTAAGGGGTCTTAAATGGAGTCATCAATAAATAATTTATAGTGTTCAAAGAAGATATTCATGATCTTATCTTAACTGGACTACAACTCACCATCCTCAGTTTTGATGACAAAAATGTGCTCTTTTTTGTGCTTATGTTGGAGAAATTGAAAGAAGAATTTGGTGCTCTTATCCTTGTCTTTGAGCCATTGTAACCTAGCCCTCAATTGAGCACCTTTTCCCTTGTAAGCATCAAATTTTTGAAAAATACTTTCAAAATTAGTAACTGCACGTTGCAAGGGGATGCTGAGAGGAATGTTGTCCAAGTGTTTTCTATCTTGAACCGGCTTCCTTTTAATAGATTTTTCATTTCTTTGATGCTTAGCTACCTCTCTCCTACCAAATTCCTAGAGAAACTAGGCACATTGGGCAATAGTTCTTTACCACCAGCTTATCCATTAATCATCTTGGGGTTTAGGCTCAACCTTCTAAATAGCAAGAAGACCATCAATATAGTCTTGATCCTAAAGATGAAATATGTTTAATTTGTAAGATAAATCGTTCCATTTAAAGATTGAATTCAATTGATGAAATATATTCCCATCTTAATAATACAAGACCCTACTTCTCAGTAATCCAAGATCTTTAATCCTCTTTTATTTTTTCATTTTTTTGCAAATTATAGAGATTCGAAAGTGCCATGGGTCCCTCAAAAAGTTGTGGTAATCACTTTCTCATATTCAACATAACTTCCAAAGAGATTGGAAATAGATGTTAGTCCCTCCAAAATTGTTCATCTCAGTTTACTATTTTGAAAGAAAAGCAACCATAGCAACGAGGTAAAAATAAAATCTTAGTTTACTATTTCGAAAGAAAACCAATTATAGCAATCACGAGTTTAAAAAGAAAAAGAGGAGCATATTACACAGTGAAAGAGCGTACTACAGAACAAAGGAAAGAATAAGTGATGGAGAATGCTCGAAGAGGAATCTAAAATAAAATCTGCTTTATTTAATTTAACATCAGTTTTCACTTCGACACTTAATGTGGAGAAATTAGTGAAAGTGGGAACAGAATGTTTAAGTGGTCCAAGGATACAGAGCATGATGGATACCATTGCTGCAAAAATATAGCATTCCCACTTAAACAAATGTGAAGGAGAGCAATGAAGCGTAACAGATCGCCGCATATGGGTAGTGAAGAGCATGTGGGAAGACATCCCAAACAAAGAAGAAATGCTGCATATTTTTTGAATCTGCACACATTACATTCAAGGCCGACGGAACCAGGTTTGTCTTCCATTTTGGCTAGCTATTTCACTCCCACCTGCTTAACAGACGCCAGATCTGTTAAAGGATGGATAGGCAAGAGTCTTAAAATAGGGAATCATGAGTCTCAACTAAACAATTTAAGAGATCAAGGATTTCCTATCTGTTCAAGAATTTCTTTGGTATGAATTGTTTTCTAAAATTACCAGAATTATTTTCTTTTTTATAAATTCGTCAGATTGTTTTCTAGAAGTTTCCATATCTTCCATTGGGAATTAATTTGGACCGCGAAACAACTGTGGGAGAATATCTTTTCACATCTCCCGCATTTATGGGATAAATACTTGATATCGTCTTCGATTCATAGCTGTATAACATTTATGGGGTAGATATCTAATGTTATCTTTGATTCATAGCAGCTGTAAACCATTTTCAATCTAGGGGAGAGGAGCCGATACGTAGGCGGGGGTCCGAACGTGCGATGGAACATGCGCTCGTTGGGGCCCACACCTATACGTTGGTCCTCCAAAAGGTAAGCTTTATTTCATCCATAGATAGGCTTGATCACATCAAACATAAATCAGATATAAAATGGACACAAGTTAACATTAATATAAAAACTTAACAAGTACACGGTGGCAGCCAAACATGATGAAGTGTATCCAACTTGTATTTGACATTGAACAAGTACCATTCCGACATGGAATTAAAACAGCCCAAACACTAAAACATGCACCCTTCCCCGTAAACTATTAAACCCAACTTTCGCACCAATACAGGCGTCACTTTCACATTAGTCATAACTACAGAAAATAAACAAGATGCCAACTCAACAACTTTGAAACCCATCCGACCCATCTTTGACCGACTGGTGAACCCATTACAAGATTGTTTCCAATCGTAGCATAACCAAACCAACACGCAAATGCATTCGCCTGTCCCGTCTACCATGAGATCTACAACACGTATCAGCTTCAATCTGTCCCATCTTGCCAAGTAGGGTGCGCATGTACTGGAGCCAAACGCAAATATCCCACCTACATCCATTTAACACTCCTGTAAGGCCGCCATTATTCAAAACAAAAGCATGGAAACAATTTCAAATAATCCACCAAACCAATCAAGTCAAGAATTAAAGGCTGAAATCAATCAAATCTCCAATTCATACGAAACAGAACTCAAATTCAAAAGAGGACAACAAATTATTTCACCACACCAAACAACCATCAATCAAATTCAAATAATTTCCAATTCAAATAGCTGTGAAAACCTTCAAGTATTTAGTTATTCTGCAGTGAGCGACATAAGAAAAGGAGGAGTGACAAGCACATAATTGAACGAGATAACATCAAGGGGAGGCAACAGCTCAGATTCCAGTGCACCGGCATCCATATTGTACCAGGTTTTCCTTTTCACACTTGTTCTTCATTACAGCCATTAACAACATCCATATTGATCTTCATTACACCCATTACAGTCATATTACATGTTTCTTTATGTATCGGTAGGGTTTATATTGCAAATATTGCAGTCATAGGTTAGCATAGTGTTCCATAGGGTTTATAATGCATATATTACAGTCATGGTTTACTATTTAAGGCTTTCCCTAGGGTTTATATTGCAAATATTATAGTCATAGTTTACCATCTCTGTTTCCTTAGGGTTTATATTGAAAATGTTACAGTCATAGTTTACCCTTTCTGTTTTAGTAGGGTTTATATTGCAAATATTACACTCATAGTTTAACATTTCTGTTACATAGGTTCTGCATTATCATTCACTCTGCTTATCGTAGTCTCATAGGTTCTACATTATCATTCACTCTGCTTATCGTAGTCTCACATCGTTCTGCATTATCGTTTATATGTTACATATTGGTCATAGTTTACCATTTCTGTTTCAATGGTCCTGCATTATCATTCACTCTAATTATCTTATTCTCATAGGTTCTACATTATCATTCACTCTAGTTATATTATTCTCATAGGTTCTACATTATCATTGACTCTGCTTAGCATAATCTCACAGGTTCTGCATTATCATTCACTCTGCTTATCTTATTCTTCTTTCAGTTCTACATTGTCATTCACTCTGGATATCTTATTCTCATATCCTCTACATTATCAGTCTCTAAAGTTTCTGTTGTTCAAACATGAGTGTGGTTTTCACTTTCCTGTGCATGAGAATGTTAATGTTGTAAATGCTTAAAAGGCTATGAGACGTTCTTAAACTCTAACTCCCTTGCATAGCTTGTAATTTTGTGCTTCTTACTCCTCTACTTCCTTATGTCGCTCACTCCAGAATAGATAACTCAAGATAACAAACTCCTGTTACAGAAGATAATCTCAATTGAAATGCAAGAAACTAAAAATATAATACATACACAAACTAAATAATCTTTTGTTCAAGCATCACTCTCTTCATACATATAAAGATAACTGTTAAAGCATTTGTGTTTCATAGTTTACCATTTATCTTTCCTAGGTTCTGCATTATCATTTACTCTGGTTATCATATTCTCATATGTTCTGCATCACAAACTAATTATTCTTCTATTCAAGCATCATAGGTACATAGATGTATTTCATAGTTTACACATAGTTTACACTCTCTTCATACATACACATAGATGTATTTCATAGTTTACCATTTATGTTTCATAGGTTATGTATTATCATTGACTCTGCTTATCATATTCTCATATGTTCTGCATTACAAAGTGATTGTTTTTCTATTCAAGCATCATTGTTTTGATTCTAATTATTCTGTGTAGATGGCCAAGGGCAATGCAGTGGCAACCCATACTGGGAACAAAAAAAAGAAAAGAGCCACGACAAGGCTACCTGCTGATAAACGAGGATGCAGATTCCCCCCTGAAATAGATCATGTTGCACAAGTAGATGAGGTTTTTACTCCTCAAATACTGTAGATTGAGGTTACTACACCTCAAATACCGCAAAAGGTAAAATAAATACAGAAGCTATGGTTTGAGGATGACATGAAAAGGGCACTCTATGACATTGAAGAGAATGACATGTTGATAAGGGGGGCTTCCAAAAAGTGGTCAATCCCAATAGCCACACTATCCAAATGGCTAGGGGGTCTAACAACATCTTCCAAGAAAGGTCCGCCAACAGTCCTCACAGAAGAGGAAGAAAATCGCATTGTGGAATGGTGTGAGCAAATGGTTGATATTGGTCATGGTCTTGAGATAGTCAATCTTAAGTCTGAGGTTGCTCAAATATGTCAAAATAGGCCAAACCCTTTCACCAATGGCTTCCCAGGGAAGACCTGGTGGACAGGCTTAAAGCACAGACATCCTCAACTCGCATTACGAACTGCTGAAGGCCTAGACAAAGATAGGGCATTCAATCTTAGACCTGATGTTGTAGATGCATTCTACAAAACACTATCTGTAACATACAAAACCATGCCATATGGTCCTGATCACATATGGAATTGCGATGAAACTGGCATCCAAGCAGGCAAAATTGGGTCCATGAAGGTGCTCACAAGAAAAGGTAGCAGGAATGTCTCTTACATTATCCTGAAGAGCCATAAATGGATAACCATTCTATGTTGTCTCAATGCTGCCGGGCAGAGCATTCCAGGATTCTACTTGTTCAAGGGGAATGCGAACATAGATAATTACATCATAGATTGTGAATCATGTGCTTGCATGGCAGCGCAACCACATGCATGGATGACCAAAGACTTGTTCATAGATTGGTTGACCCACTTCAAAAACTCCATTCCAGGTGGTGTCTCACCCACGAACAAGGTCTTGCTAATCTTTGATGGCCATGGAAGCCACATAGCGCTCGAAACCATCCAAGAAGCAAGAGATATCGGTATAGATTTGTTAACATTGCCATCACACACATCACATAAGCTACAGCCGTTGGTTGTGAGTGTGTTTGCACCTTTCAAAGCTTACTTCAAATCAGAATGTGCAGAATTTTTGTCAAGGTTTCCAAACATTGAGGAGGAGAGAACTTGCAATGTTAGGCAGCAAAGCAATGCAAAGAGCTTTGACAGTTGACAACATCAAGGCTGGGTTTAGAAGGACTGGTAAATGGCCGCTAAATCTCGATCCACTTGTCAACAACATGCATCCAAGTGAGACATTTGTGGTCAGCGAGGATGCTGACGCAGTTGAAAACATTCTCAACCTTTCTGGACTTGGTGTGTCAAGTGATGATGTCACAGTATTGCAATCCACTCTTCCAGATGGACACATGCAACCTGCAACAAAAACACAACACTCACCTCATACATGTCCTGCTGAATTAGTTGCACAAGTGGTGGTTAATGAACACACCTCCCATGGTGGACAGGACCGCTGATCAATTTAGCGAAAGTTTAGATCTTCCATCACAATGAAGCCAACCATCCTGGTTGGTTGAGGGAGCAATGAACTTGGGAATTCATTTGGAAGTCCCAGAACAAGAGGATACATATACTTTTCCATCACCACCACCAGAAATTGACCTTTCTCAAGTTGTCCATTACTATGCTCCTTCTTGCAATTCAGATTTACAAGCCAATGAAGATGTACCACAGGGCTCATAGGTAGTCGAGGAGGTCATTGGCACACAGTTAGATGGGACATAAGAAACACAAACAATTCCGCACATCAGCAGGTTCCTCAAGTTGCCTGTGCACATTGTCCGTGAAATGAAATCCAAAGCAGGTGCAATTCGGATCAGTAGATAGTCTCAATTATTGACAATAGATGACTACATGAGGCTGTTAATGGAGCAAGAGAAAATGAAGAAAGAGGTGGAGGAGATAAAAGCAAGAAAGAGACAATAGAATGCAGAGGAAAGGGAAGCAAGAATTGTGGCAGTGGAGTTGAAGGAGAATGCCAGAATTGAGGACATACTGCGAAAAGAAAAAGAGAACAAAAAATTACAACAAAAAAAGGATAGAGATGCAAAAAAGGAGTAAGAGAGGCTTCACAAGGAACAGGACCGAAAGGAAAAAGAGATTGAGGAGGCACAGAGGGCTTTACAGAGAGAGAGGCGGTTAAGGAATATTTCTAATCCGTTGTCTCAAAGTAATGGAGTCTTCCATGATATTCTCAAGATTAATATCCCTCAGTTCTCCACAACAATGAATTATTCAAGCCTCTCCCAATCTGACTTTAGGGGCAGCCAATATCCATATCAATTTGGCACTCGGGATGTACAAATGTCTTCACCACCGCCCCCAACACATGTCACTTGCACCCAATTTACCACTGCAAGTCCCACTCATGTATGCAACAATCCCCATCGATTGGAAGGGGACGAGAACATGGAAATTGGCACCCCAACCAGCCAAGATCCTTTTCACAACAGCAGCAGCTAGATTACAAATGCTAGTTTCATAGATTTTAGAAGTATTGATATTTACAAATGCACCGAAATTGTGGACAGTTGTAATTTTTTGATAAGTACAGATTGACCATTATTGTTTTGTTTTGTGAAGTAATCTACTCAGATTCGAAAAAGTGTTGTATGTAATTTGCAATGTATGCTTCTTCGTTGAGATTTTTAAATATATGAGAATTACAGATGCATCGTTTTTGTTTTGATTTGCAATGTATTAGGATCATATTGCAATGTGTGTTCTATGTAATTTGCAATGTGTCATTGTTTCTGTTTCAAATGTTTGCTTCTTCATTGACATTTTGTCATTTTTGATTCCTTTTTCCAAATATTTTTCCACGTGGAAGGTCCAACTTTGTCCACGCATCGAAAAAAATAGAAAAAAGACCCGTCGACCAATACAGACTCACCTTGGGTGCCACTACCTATGTGGCTCGATGTCCGAAGGTGATAGCCTTGCCACGTAAACTCCTCCCAGTCCGCCACCATAACAATCCACTACTGAGCATTTATCATTCGCTGCCACTTCCTATTCCTATCCACTGTTTGAAATAAATGCTGTCACCTCTCCTAAGTTCCACGCCACCCCGCAATTTTATTCCAACCAACCTATACATATACATATGCATATACATATGCATATGCATATGCATATACATATACATATACATAGACATATGCATAGGTATATGCATACATATACATATACATACTAGACATATGCATATGTATATGCATACATATGCATATGCATATACATACTTATATGTATATGTATATGTATGTAGATATGTATTTGCATATGCATATGTATATGTATATAGATATGTATATGCATATGCATATGCATATCTATAACATATACATATGCATATGCAAATACATATCTACATACATATGTGTTTATTCCGAAATGAACTGCATTGAATGCTCCCAGTGCCTTGCTCTTCTCGCCATTCAACTAGCCTTTCATTTTCTCGAGTAAACATTCCGTCTTCACTTGCTCGTTGGTACCTGCTTGTTTCATCATCTACAACCTTCGCCATCTCACGACAACCTGCAATGCTCGGACACCATATCTTGTTTGGGTAGAAGCCGATACGGAGATGGGTAGACGCCAATTACCGAACGTCACCAGCAGCTCTACTTCCGTCATGCAAGCAACGAATGGGTTCCTTGCCACCATGAACGGGTTCCATATACATATACATATACATATGTACATATATATATGCATACATCCACATGCATATATTGTATATGTATCTATATATGCATACATACACATACATATACATATGTATATACATATGCATATGTATATAGATATGTATATGTATATGCATACATATACATATCTATATACACATATACATATTTGTATACAATTAAGTCGTGCAACTATTCTATCTTTTTCAGGTGCCATTGATGAATTTGGGGGTGTTAAATTTTTCATAGGTGATGGCAACCTATGCTGCACGGGTCCACAACTCCATTCGAATTGTGAAGTGTTGCATAGGTAACCATGAGAAGCCTTCACAAAACCAAGTCCCCTAAGTTGTTTAAATACAAAGCTATGGACACCTATGTGAAGTGCTACATAGGCCACACATGTATATACATAAAACATAGACATACAAATATACATATAGGTTATGCTTCATCATTTCAATCAACTAAGCAATAGAGACATGTTTTAGGGAGACTTGATTTTATGAACGCTCGTTTGATGGCAACCTATGCTGCACGGGTCCACAACTCCATTCGAATTGTGAAGTGTTGCATAGGGAACCATGACGAGCCTTCAAAAAACCAAGTCCCCTAAGTCGTTTAAATACAAAGCTATGGACACCTATGTGAAGTGCTACCTAGGCCACACATGTATATACATAAAACATAGACATACAAATATACATATAGGTTATGCTTCATCATTTCAATCAACTAAGCAATAGAGACATGTTTTAGGGAGACTTGATTTTATGAACGCTCGTTTGATGGCAACCTATGCTGCACGGGTCCACAACTCCATTCGAATTGTGAAGTGTTGCATAGGGAACCATGACGAGCCTTCAAAAAACCAAGTCCCCTAAGTCGTTTAAATACAAAGCTATGGACACCTATGTGAAGTGCTACCTAGGCCACACATGTATATACATAAAACATAGACATACAAATATACATATAGGTTATGCTTCATCATTTCAATCAACTAAGTAATAGAGACATGTTTTAGGGAGACTTGATTTTATGAATGCTCGTTTGATGGCAACCTATGCTGCATGGGTCCACAACTCCATTTGAATTGTGAAGTGTTGCATAGGGAACCATGATGAGCCTTCAAAAAACCAAGTCCCCTAAGTCATTCAAATACAAAGCTATGGTAATCTATGTGAAGTGCTACATAGGCAAGCATGAAAGGCCTTGGGAAAACCAGGTCCCCTAAATACATGTTGTAAGAAAGCTTTAGTGCTCAATATTGATCTATGGTAATACATGTGAATACTTGAAGGTTTTCACGGCTATTTGAATTGGGAATTATTTGGATTTGATTGATGGTTGTTTGGTGTGGTGAAATAACTTGCTGTCCTCTTTTGAATTTGAGTTCTGTTTCGTATGAATTGGAGATTTGATTGATTTTAGCCTTTAATTCTTAACTTGATTGGTTTGGTGGATTCTTTGAAATTGTTTCCATGCTTTTGTTTTGAATAATGGCAGCCTTATAGGAGTGTTAAATGGATGCCGATGGGATATTTGCGTTTGGCTCCAATAAGTGCGCACCCTGCTTGGCAAGATGGGACAGATTGAAGCTGATACGTGTTGTAGATCTCATGGTAGACGGGATAGGCAAATGCATTTGTGTGTTGGTTTGGTTATTCTACGATGGGAAACAATCTTGTAATGGGTTCGCCAGTCGGTCAAAGATGGGTCAGATGGGTTTCAAAGTTGTTGAGTTGGCACCTTGTTTAAATTAATGCTAACCTGTGTGCATTTTATATCTGAGATATGTTTGATGTGATCAAGCCTATCTATGGATGATTTTTTTTTGATGTTGTGGAGGACCGGCGTATAGGTGCACACCATATAAAGTTGACACCCCCAAATTAATAAATGGCACATATAAAAGATACAATTGTTGCAGGTCTGAATTTATGAATATAGACATATACATAGACATAGACATAGACATAGACATAGACATAGACATAGACATAGACATAAGTGAATTAAACACGACTGTAGAGAAGTATAGGAAGAGGCAGCGAGTGATAAATGCGACGCAGTGGATTGTTAGGGTGGCTGACTAAGAGAAGTAGACGTGGCAAGGTTGTCCACTTAAGACCTCTTCACACATCTATACACACACACATTTACATATAGACATAAATATAGACATACACATACACATACACATAAACATAGTCATAGACATACACATATCCATACACATATCCATACACATACACATACACATAGACATACACATATACATACACATACACATACACATAGACATAAACATAGACATAGACATAGACATATACATATTTACATATTCATACAGATTTACATAGACATATACATAGACATAAACATACACATATTCATAGATTTATTTACACATATACATAGATTTACATACACACATACATAGATATAAACATATACAGATTCAAATACAAAGCTATGGTAATCTATAAACATATACATAAACATAAACATATGTATATGTATATGAATATGTCTATACATATGCATATATATATATATATATATATATATATATATATATATATAAGATGCAAAGACCTTAAGCATATACAAGTTGGATACACTTCATCATGTTTGGCTGTCAGCGTGTAATTGTTTTGTTTCAAAATAATTACAATTATGTGTGCATTTTATATCTGATATACATATCCATATGTCTATGTATATGTGTATGTATATGTCTATCTATCTGTGTATGTATATGTCTATGTCTATGTATATGTCTATGCCTATGTATTTGTCTATGTCTATGTTGATGAAGTAGAACCTAAAAAAAATAGAACAGCCCCCATATATTTCCAAGACACAAAATTAAGGTACAATAATTGGATGACTAATATGATGGAAAATAACCTATGCAAAAGATAACACCCCCAAAATAACCAATGGCACCTAAGAAAAGATAGAAACATTTGCATTACAGACTTATTGAAGGATATGGGTTTTTTTTTCATTTAAATGTTATTGGTCCACATGGCCTGCCATGTGGACAATGTGATTTTGGGTGCATACGTATCGGCTCCTCTCCCCTAATATGTAAGCGGGGGCCGTAATGTGCAATGGGACATGCGCTCGTTGGTGCCCACACCTATACGTTGGTCCTCCACAACGTAAGGTTAAATTCATCCATAGATAGGCTTGATCACATCAAACATAAATCAGATATAAAATTGATGGAGCATTACCCAAAATCAGAATCAATGATAATGCAAAACCTATGAGAAAACAATAAGGAGAGTGAATGATAATGCATAACCTGTGAGATTATGATAAGCAGAGTGAATGATAATGCAAAACATATTGAAAAGAGATATGATGTAATATAAGCTAGACAATTATTTGAGTTTTGCTTCCCCTTTGACATCAAATAGTTTCTTATTTTTTGTAGTTAGGATATTGTTTTCACTATGTACCTGAGGTAGAGGATTAGTTGGTTGATTGTGATAATGAATTTTAGGTGAGAATAAGAGATTGGATGAGACTATCATTAACACATGTTATAATGTTTAATCTAAATTGGGATACCCAAGGCATGAATAAGGATGAGTCTGATTCAATGGATAAAATATACTTCGATCATGTATAAATGATGTTCATTCTTGCTATCAATTTGATGTTATATATACATTTGATAATGTTGTATGGAATTATATTTTAGTATCTATATGAGAAATGGTTATAGCATAAGTATGAGTCAACCATCATCATAGTTAGCTGTAAGGGAGAGGGGCCGATATTTACAGTCACTTTAATTGAACAACAAACAAAGCGTACATCCAATTAAGTTGTATATATACACATATACATAAATGCATATGTATATGTAAACGTATATATGCATATGCAATGCAGTTTGAATGGAGAGTGTAACGAATGGAAGGTACAGTGCATAGCTTAAGGGAGAGTGTAATGGTGTTCTTCTTTCAAATTATGCATGTTCCATCCATTCACTCCACTCTACATCTAAAACAACTTCATTTTTTGTTTGCATATGCATATATACATATGCATATATGTATATACAATTGCATATGTATATGTATGCACATACATATGCATATACATATACATATCAAATATTGATAAAAAGTGTAAGAACAAAATCATACATGTAAGATTGAGTGTAACTGATGAACAGAGAAACCATTAATGCCATCATGAATAGTAGTTTGGTATATCTTAGGCAGATTAGAATTATTTCACCATAAGTCCACAATTGTAAATCTTATATCCTGAGGTGATGAAGGGCAGGTTTGCAAGGAAACAAAAATTGCATGTTATAGTATGGCATGAAGAAATCATACTCTTAGAAATAATTGAATGATACAAACTGAAACAACAATGTTATACTATCAAGAAGAACATAGCTATCAAGAAGAACAGATTGAATAAGGATGAGTCTGATTCAATGGATAAAATATACTTCGATCATGTATAAATGATGTTCATTCTTCCTATCAATTTGAATAATAAGAATGTTAAACAAACATAGATGGGGGAACAATAGTTGCACTAAAGAGGAAAAACGGAATGGATACTAAAAGGACATTGACTTGCAATTCAATGGAGTTCTTGAAGTGTTCCATTGTAGGTATTGCATATGGTGGAGGTTTGACAGAGGTGTAAATAGCAATGACATAGACATAGACATACACATAAACATACACATAGTCACATACACAAAGACATACACATACACATAGTCACATACACATAAACATACACATAGTCACATAGACATAGACATAGACATAGACATAGACATAGTCACATACACATAAACATACACATAGTCACATACACAAAGACATAGACATACACATAGTCACATAGACATAGACATAGACATAGACACATAGACATAGACATAGACCTAGACATAGTCACATACACATAAACATACACATAGTCACATACACAAAGACATAGACATACACATAGTCACATACACATAGTCACATAGACATAGACATAGACATACACATAGTCACATACACATAAACATACACATAGTCACATACACAAAGACATAGACATACACATAGTCACATACACATAAACATACACAGTCACATAGACATAGACATAGACATAGACATAGACATAGACACATACATATAAACATACACATAGACATACACATAGTCACATACACATAAACATACAGTCACATAGACATAGACATAGACATACACATACACATAGACATACACGTACAAATAGACATACACATACACATAGTCACATACACAAAGACCTAGACATACACCTAGTCACATACACATAAACATACACGTAGTCACATGCACATGCACATGCGGAACGTATGAGAATACGAGAAGCAGAGTGAATGATAATGCATAACTTATGAGAAAACGATAAGCAGAGTGAATGATAATGCAGAACCTGTGAGATTATGCTAAGCAGAGTCACTGATAAGGCAGAATGTATGAGAATACGAGAAGCAGAGTGAATGATAATGCAGAACCTATGAGAAAACGATAAGCATAGTGAATGATAATGCAGAACCTGTGAGATTATGCTAAGCAGAGTCAATGATAATGCAGAACGTTCGAGAATACGAGAAGTAGAGTGAATCATAATGCAGAACCTATGAGAAAATGACAAGCAGAGTGAATGATAATGCAAAACCTGTGAGATTATGCTAAGCAGAGTCAATGATAATGCATAACGTTTGAGAATACGAGAAGCAGAGTGAATCATAATGCAGAACCTATGAGAAAACGACAAGCAGAGTGAATGATAATGTAGAACCTGTGAGATTATGCTAAGCAGAGTGAATGATAATGCAGAACCTGTGAGAATACGATTTGGAAAGTCAATGTCAATGCAAATCCTATGAGAATAGGATAACCCAAAACTATGACTATAAAACTTGCAAAAAAAACCCTACAGAAACATAAATGGTAAACTATGCGTGCTATATTCTCAAAATAAACCCTACTGAAAGAGAAATGAGGTAAATATGAGTGTAATATTTGCAATATAAACCCTACAGAGCAAAACCCATATAAACAACTTGAATTATTACATGTCGAAAGAAGAAAACAACCAACTACATTAATATATTTAATATAAATAGAGAGATGCTTGAACAAAAGATTAATTTCCAAAGATTTAGTGTGTTTATGAACACAAATAATGTAGTGTTCATAAACACTCAACTTCAACAAAATAAACAAAATCTGCAACACCAAAAAACATATAAAACATAGCGAAATTGCAAACCAAACACAAACAGAAGAACAATGGCTAGCCTTAGTGAGCAGGCTCACCTGGGTCGAACACGTGATGAACCCCTTCGTTGCTTGCGGTGACCTTCATGGCGGCGAGGAACCCGTTCGTTGTTTGCATGGCAGCGAGGAACCCGTTCATGGCAGCGAGGAACCCGTTCGTTGCTTGCATGGTGGAAGTGGAGCTGCTCGCGAGGTTCGGTAAGTGGCGTCTACCCATCTCTGTATTGGCTTCTACTCAAACAGTATATGGTCTCTGAGCATTGCAGGTTGTGGTGAGAGTGCGAAGGTTGCAGACGACGAAACGAGCAGGTACTGGCGAAGAAGTGAAAATGGAATGTTTCCTCGGGAAAATGAAAGGCTGGTTGAATGGTGAGAAGAGCGAGGCACTGGGAGCATTCAATTCAGTTCGCTTCGGAATAAACGCGGGGTGGCGTGGAGCTTACGAGAGGTGGCAGCATTTATTTCAGACAGTGGATAGGAATAGGAAGTGGTGGTGAGTGATAAATGCTCAGTAGTGGATTGTTAGGGTGGCAGACTGGGAGGAGTTGACATGGCAAGGTTGTCACCTTCGGATGCTGAGCCACACAGGTAGTGGCACCCGAGGTGTGTCTGTATCGATCGACGGGTCTTTTTTCCGTTTTTTCCGATGCGTCGACAAAGTTGGACCTTCCAATGGGTTTTTTTTTTTAAAATGCTATTGGTCCACGTGGCCTGTCAAATGAACCATGCGGTTTTCGGTGCTTACGTATCGGCTCCTCTCCCCTATTGTTTCTGTTTCGAAATGTTTAATCAGAATTCATAAGCCAAGAAATAAGGAACTGTTTTAAAATGATGTGGGTGTATGAAGGATGAACAACATTTTTTCGTCCTGTATTGTAGGTTCTGATAGTGCGAAATGTCCATCCCTAAGGATGCAGCATATCAGACCAGAAACGGTGAGACGAGGGTGGATGGAAATCCAAGAGAGAACCTAGCCTTGTTTGGGACTACCCGGATGGAGCCTGAGTGAACTCATCATGGCTTCCATTAATAAAGTCCAATTCCGTAACCAAGGAGGTGCAGATTGGAACATCTTCTGGTTTCATGCAGTTCGTCACATGCCCTTCATAAAGCTTTGGTTCCGCTGAGTGAATCCCTTCAATGGAGGAGGATTTGCTGAAGTTTCTGTAGGGTTTCAAAAGATCTGGTAGCTGATGTCTATAAAAATACGTTTCTTTGAGCGATTGCTAGATTTCTCTTTTATTTTTTGATTTGGCTTAAAGAGCACACACTAAGTTCTAACCCAACCAGAATTCTGTTTTCTCTTTCTGTTTTCCATTTGTCAGTCACTGTCACCATTACACTCATGGTTAAGTTGCAACTTTTTAAGAAAACCGCCTCCCGCTCAACTACCAATAACAGTCAATTAAATTTGATTTTTTTTTTTGACTCCTGTGTCAAGTAACAATCTCAATTAGCAGATACAAGAAAGCATTGGGAATTTGAGCAGCCTGAGATTTGAGGAGTGGGCTGGAGCGAGAGCCAAGTAGAGATCAAACCTGTTATCCTCCACTAGAGAATGAGATCGATTGGTCTGTTTCAACCTTGCTACATCCCGGTTGGCGAATCTTGATCTTGGTTCAAATTCCTGCGCTAGAGGCATCATCTGAGGCACAATAAAGGAAACACAAAACCTTACTGTGCTGGAATGGAAAACAATGACAACATAATTTTGTATTACAGTAATCTAAAGTTTTAGTTAATTTTGTTTTATAATACATGCACTTGAATGATCTTTCTTATTCGATGTTTGTAATATATAATGTTTGTTAAATATCGACACAAATATGCAATAAGGCAAGATATATTTCTGTCTATTTCACAAGATGAATGTTGCATAGTCCATGAAATCACAATCTTCTCTGCCCTTTGCCTAATCTCAATCTTTCTATTGTATTATGGGTGCAGTGCAACTGATATTTGATGCATGTTGCTCTTGACATTCGTGACAAAAAATAGATTATAGGGATAAAAAATCATAAGTTAGTAGTGTCTTTATACTATAAGTTAGTAGTGTCTTTCTCTAAGTCCATTTTGCATTTCATGCCTTTTATCTAATGTTGGTTTAATTTTTTTAGTTTTATGTTCATCATTTGTCTAAATTTTTTATCCTTAGTTTCTAGGATTGATCCATTGTGACTTTTCTCTATTGATAAAAAATATTACTAATAAAATCATTTAATGTATATTAGTCTCTTAAATCTACAACATGACTTTTTTCTTCCTTATATACCTCTTTCAAGTTCATAAGAGAAGGCTTCTACCATTAGTATGCAGAAATAGACCCAACACTTCAATCAAATGATAATGATCATTGCAGCGAATAACATTGTACAAAGGTATTGAAATGGGTATGTAATGTATCTTAACAAGATGATGTCATGCCCATAATTTTTCAAGCTAGAAAAACCCTACAATTTTTTTTTGAAACCCATTAGTTAAAGTAATTGTTCTATTAGTTGGGTGTCATGCCCACAATAGAGTGGAGACTAAACACGGATGCCACAATTCTTAAAAGAGTCCTAATGGATGATTCAAATTCATATTTAATAGCTTAGTTGATTATTCTAAAAAAGTTGTTATAAGTAGAAGTGCAAACATTTTATTTTCCTCTTCTAATTTCCTTTTATAATATTAGCTATCATCACTAAAGTGATATTCATGTAGCTATTTGCATTATGCTTATTCATTTGCTTCTATTAATTTTCTCGTTAGTATTAACATTCATTAATATAGTCATTATTACCAATCTATCGTATTATCAATAATTTAATCATAACATGTCGTGGTCACTATCCATTTGAGTCATGATAATTAAATCTTAGCCCATACCATTACCCACTACTATGTTACCATTAATAATTCACTATGGAGACCATCACACTCACCTCAAGCGATGATGATAAAGGTCATAGTAAGATATTTGGGTATGTGAAGATACCAAGGATAACAGTCTCACAAGTGTACTAGCTTAGTTAAATAAAAATCCAAGGATTGATTGATGTAACAATTATAATACTTGTTCACCCTATCGTTTTTAAGCTACCTTGAGTATGTTGATGAAACCCACAATAACTCCTAACCTCCCAATTCAAAAACAAAACAAAACAAAATATTTATAATTTAATTAACTATTAAATTTTCATATTTATTTATTATTAATTTAATCATTTACTTATCCTTAATAATGTGCATTCTTTCTTTAACTAAGAATTATTTTTCTTTATAAATAAGAAATAAAAAAAAACTAAAACTATAAGATTATTTTCCTTTAAAGAAAAGGAGGAGGAAAATAAATAAGGAGAACTATACTTTTAAAAGAAATTCCTGGTACCACGTGGTCTCTATCCTTACATTTATTCCTATTTAGATCAATAGATTTTTTTTTAAAAAGAGTATGGGAATATATTCCCCTCTTTTTATTTAAGGAGTCTTATAACTTAGAAATTTCTATAAAGCATTTAATTGCAAAGTGTCTTCTCACGAGGTGGTGGGCATGGAGCCTTGGGTGAGAGTTTTTCCCAATGCCACGCACATGATACGAGGCTCACACTGGATACTATTTATTTGTTGTTTTCTTTCCTTCTTTCATCCATTTTCGTTTGGTCATAGTCTCAAATTCGTATGGCACCATTACTTATTTCATTAGCATAGACGTCATTGATAGATCTATTATTAAATGCGTTGTGTCAAGGTATTAGCTTTAAGGCTGGCATAACATTCATTATAATTTTCAAACTTTCCCCATTGGCGAGTCATAGTCCATCGAATGAATGTACGCAGCAACAAGATAACTTTAAAAAGGGCTGCAGTGTTATCTGATATTTCCATTGCTCCTAAATAATGGAGGTAAAGATATGTTTGATATTCGATAGCAATTGCATCGTCCGGTAATAATGTCTCTTAATATTAAGATTCATTCTTTGGTTATTCATATTTGTATATTTCTTTTAATGCCAGTATCTTGCGCTAAGTATGCTTGACTGACATGACCTTGCGTCCTGCAACAAGCTGACTGCTAATAATTATATGGCAGAGGGGGGAGACGTAAGATGTGCCTTGAGGTCTGCCAGTCATATTGTTATATTAATGTGTCCATTTTATCAAAATTATGTGGTGAAGATAACACCAAATGGGCTCTTGCACGTCTTCTATGTCTGGAAAACTCAATTTTATATAAATCTATTTTATGTTTATCATCTTCAGAAGTAACATATGTTAGACTCCCCTCAAAACTCTATTCCGGTAGCTGGTTTGATGATTTGAAGAAACTAATAGAGACAAAGACTTCTTCGCATGAGGATGGATCCTACATTCCTTGCTATATTTGATTGGTGTAGTGGTTTGGCAATGCTTAGCTGAAGATAGAAGTGGTGAAAAATTCAGTGGTTTTCTGAGATAAAATTTTTCTTTATGGTTGCTGTTTTTTTTGGGGGGGGGGAATAATCTTCTATTTGCCATGCGCCCTCTATTAGCTATGTTAGTCAAGTGGGACGTTCCGTGCTGGTGTAGCCATGGAGTATGTGCACAGATCATGAGTCGATATCTGGTGTTGGTTAACTGTATACAGTACAAGGATCTATCATGTCATTACAACTACGTCTTCAGGCCTCCGATTAATCTCCATTTCTAGATTATATGTTTACGAAGATTTTGAGATCTGAGATCTAACTTATTTGTAGTAGTGATTATTTTTATTGTTTCATGTTGTTGTTTCGACACTTATTATGTGGGCTTCATTGTATTCTGCATCCAAAAAGTGGCAACGTCAGTGCATTTGGTGATATTTTCAAACATGTAGATGGAATCGTGTTTTCTGTGAAATAATGCCTAAACAATAATGTTGGGTTTTTTTTTTGACTAATAATTTGTACATAATCTCTCTAGATGTTGGTTTTCAAGTTATCCTAACTGCAATGATCTTTGGTTTCCGGATCACCTTAACAGTTACGCATTCTGGCACGAATATATTACCTGTAAATTTGTGCAAAAAAAATCCAGTGCACTATTTTGAAACACACAATCAACTTAGATCTAACTTTTGTGCTATCTTATTAATTAGTTAGCAGCCGTCCCATTCTGGTTGATCAAGGAAACAACTAAATGCTTTCACCTTTTATTTGCAATCTGGATGAATAACAGTTAGGAGAGGATTTACTAGAGGTCATCTTGACTCGACCCTTACTCGGTCGCCCCTACATTTTTCTATATATATTTCTCTCTTAAGTTTAGACCAGGTCCAAAAATTGTTTTTCTAAAATGACTTACACAGATATGCGCCTCAGATTGTGGTGAATAACAAATCAAATGCATTGCTAAACTTTTAGAAATACACTTCACCACAACAAAATATATTATATCGTAAATGCAAGTGGAATCATCATTTCATTACCCTATTATATTAACCTTTCTCTCTCTTGTATGCATCTTGCCATCATTAAAATTGAAACAAAAAAGCATTTCCATACTACTGCAAAGATACATCATACAACTTTTCAACTGTATAAGAAATTTACAGTAATTTTTTAATGGATCTTAAAGAAGGAATTTTGCTACAACTCACAAGGTGTACACGTTTCTTTTATGAAAACCAAATAAAAAGACTTTCGACACTGCATTCAGTATTTAGGGAAAAAAAACAACAGACAATGCACAAAGAATAAGTCTTTCTTTTCTGCAATTTCTTTCATGTTACAATATTCACTAGCTTACATATTACAACTAATTTTAAGAGATAGAATGAATGGCATACAATTGATTCAGTCTTGCTCTCCCCCCTACCATAATTACATCATGAAGCCTCAGGGGCTCTAGCCATACCCCTGAGCAAGGAATTATTTTCAGCCCCAAGATGGTACATGGGATCTTTACAAATTTTACAAAAGGGATACAAATAGCATAACATCAAATTGCATGCATTTAGGTTCTCCACTTATCATACTCAATAATGATACATACAAACATTTCACCTTCTAACAACAATAAACAAAGGAGAATGAGAGTAGGGAAATTTATCTTTTTACGTATATGAGGGGATTGAGCTCTTCCATCATCCTTTCCTCTCCAAGCCAATCTACCTTGAGCACCATATCCTAAGAGGGAGACTCCTCTCCTCTTCTCTCCAATCTACACCAAAGTTCTCCAAAAGGAGAAGTGGGCAACACCCCGCTCATTCTTCTTTTTCAAAATATATAGAAGTTCCAACTTGCAACTCATGGATGGGGATGTGTGGAGTGTACTTTCCTTCATAAATGAGGGTATTTTTCTTATCAAATAAAATACATGCACTTGGACAACCTCTCCATCTTTCCACCCCATCCTCTCTTCGAAATTAGTCACTCATCATTATGAGGACATTTTAGGGGTCAAATCATGTCTTTGGAACACTATTGCATGCCTACTTGATCCCAACCACTATGGTATAGACCCTAGGGGGTTTATTTTTTAATCCTAACCAAGGAAATTGACCAACAACCCTCTTTAAAGACCCACCTAGGGATTCATCCGAGTTTCACAGTTGGATAAGGGTTCCTATACCCTAAGCCCCACTTACGCCTCACATGACACAATTAAACACCCTCACAAAACAAACAAATAAATTAGCCCCTTAATATCCACCCTCACACCCTAGTCTACCAACACATTAACTCTATTTCCTTCTAAGCTCAAAAATAAATCAAATACATAACCACAAGGGAATGTCTTTCCATTTTCTTTCATTGGTTTTCCCTTCTCGTACTAGTGCCCTCACTTTCCTTCACATTACCAATGCAATCATTAGCAAAAATCGCACATCCCATTTGTTTTCTAGTTAAATATCCCAAGATTTGACCTTACAACAATTTGATTTAACATTTCAATTGTATTCCCTGATTTACATACATGCCTAACACACTCATGGCAATGGCAATGAAACAAAATGTCAAAATGAAATACCAAAATATTGCCACATAACCACACTATTTATCGCCCACATCACATCTCACCATATATTCAAGGAAACATATAACAAACTAGGGTTGTATCAATCACACATGAAATGGGGTCTTACAGATGAATACCTTTACTGTCTTTGAAATTTATTTCATTTGTTGACATTCTTAACAATAATTTCAGAACTATGAAGTGTAGTTATAGTTTTATTTTTGACACTACAATTTCAAATTCTTTTGCTTATTGTCTTATAGCCAATTTTTTCTTATCTCCTATCTATAACAATTATTAATTCCTAAGAATTGATAGATATATCATCCACGTTTTCAATTTCATTCCTTATCAATACTTATTGCTCCCCTATTTTATGTTCATTACATTATTAGTTAATATATGATTTAGGACATCTTCATACTTGCATATTTCATTTTATTTTTTGGTAACCTTACTTAGGCTATGATAGTTGAAATTTATTATTATGGTGAATGCTTCTCCTTTATTTTATAACATGAGCACATGCAAGTAGGTGTCATTGATAAAGGGCTTTAAGTTTTGCAAAAAATATATTTGGATAATATTGGCAAGGTATGATGTCAATAATAACCACATCCTAACTCCCTATAACCTGGAAGTATTTCTATTATTATTATGCTCATGGTGTTGTGCTAGACATGTAATCACCTTTGGATCCAATTACATGTACATCCCTAAGAGGTTGTTAAGGCCTAAATTTTTTTGTGGTAAATCCTTTGGTTAATATTATAGTAAGGTTCAATTTTTGCTAGTGGAAGTAACATCATTAAATTCCTTGAGTGATTTTTTGCTAGTGGAAGTAACATCATCAAACATGCTCAAGAAGGTAATAATATGTTTCTTGAGTGATTTTTCAACCATTCAACAAAAGAATTATCTAACAACCCATGCATAATTTTTTTTGTTTTAAGATATAAATACTATTGTGTTTTTGCCTAAAGGTTTTATATTTTCTAACAACAATTCCACTTCCTATTCTTTTAGAAGATATTAAGTCCATATGGAAATGAAACTAGTAGGGACACTTGAAAGAATTTTTAAAACCTAAGGAATTATCAGAACTATTTTTTTAATAATGTGCCAACCCTTTAATCACTTCCATATCTCATGCATAGAAGTCAAAGGAAGCCAATATTGTTATTTTTTCCTATTGCACCAATGTCTAGTGTGTTATGTAGTCGCTAGTATTGTGAGATCCCCCTCCCTTTCCACCTATGTGGCTTTGAATGGAAATAATTAACAACAATAAAATCATAAAGGCTACATGACATGCTTGCAAATCACTAGAGGAGTTTTAGTCTGACACCACAATTGTGTTGTACCATTGAGTGCTAATAACACATAGGAATGTACTAGATCCACACTCATCTCTTTGTTTATATTATGTTTATCTTGACTACCATGAAGATAGTGAGGAAATATAATAGGATTTAACAATCCCTTAAAGATTTTTTTATTTGATGCATCAAACATTATATTGTCTTTGTATCCAATAGCTAGTGCACCTCTAAAAGGTACTAGGAGTTGCTAGTGGTTTTCTCTATTGTGCCATTTTTAGTGATATTTTTAGATTGCAAGTGATGGCGGGTCCCCTCCTATTATTTATAAGGACAATAAGGGATAAAGTAAGAGAGAAACTATATCATCATATACATATTGAATTTCCATGTGACTCTAAATAATGACCATTCTAACATTTTTCAGATTGTGCTAGAGGTTAAATCCCCAAGATCATTAACTAATGAGACTTTAGATTTATTTTCTCTATTGTGCCATTTTTGGTGATAATTTTAGATTGCAAGTAATGGTGGTCTCCTCCTATTATTTATAAGGACAATAAGGGATAAAGTAAGCGAGAAACTATATCATCATGTACATATTGAATTTCCATGTAACTCTAAATAATGACCATTCTAACATTTTTCACATTGTTTTATTGGTTAAATTCCCAACACCATTAACTAATGAGACATAATATTTTTAGTTTGTTTCTTCCATGTGCCATTCTCCATAGTGGGGTACACATAGAAATAATAAAGGGCCATTCAATAGTTGGTGTACATGTTACTTCTCAAATCTAAATTAAAATGGTGAGTATTCATATCTCAAGCCAAGGAGCTTATTTATCCAAGTTCCATGCAAATTTCCTAGCATGATTCAATCGCTAATTTTCCATTCTCTCAAGTCTCATAGGTAGATGCTTTATATTTATATAAATAAGATCATTAAGATTAGTTATAGGTTAGAATATAGTAGGTTAGTTCATGCTTTTAACTTTCTATATAATTATTATTTTCTCTTATATTTTCCAAATTTAATGGTTCTTCACATTATTTCCAAGTTTCTAGCAATTCATGAATCTACAACTATGCACTATCATTTTATTGCAATAAGAAGTATTGATCAAATTCATATCTCTTCTATTTACTCATATTGATATCATGAATGCTTAACTTATTGGTCCATTTAATTATTTTTGTTTAAATCAATATGGGGAAACAATCAATTTATCTGAAGATTGTTCCTATTAGCATTCACTTGAGTTGTAGAAGTCAAAGATGATTATGTAAGAGTTATTTTCTACTATGAGATGGCTCCAAACATGCGAAGGCCATGAAAATTCATAGCATGATGTTTTGGTATCTTTTTGAGCCCATGAGGTTCTTTCGTGGTTTTCTATGTCTTTCTTAAATCTATACATTGGAGGCATGGGATAGATGATGTATACAATATATTTTGCAAGGTCGTGCTATCAAATTTATTCCAAACAAATATGACATCAATCTTCATGTTATGGAAGATTTTGATATTGTATAGTCACTACATTGGTTCAATGCCTTGTAGGTTAGGTTTTCAAAAAGTATATTAGTGGTATTCTTAACATTGTGATTGTTCCTATTAGATCTCTCTTATTCTTAAATATTTTTTGGTGCTCTTTAAGCCCAACCTTATTTTTTGGTTTGATTTAAAATCTTTAATTTTTGGCATGGTAAGGTGAAGGAAAAAGGGCATTGCTATTTGCTTGTGTCCGGGCACCCAATCTATGTGATTTTATGGTTTGATAAGATTTATAGTTTATATAGTTTAAGTCTCATGGGTTTTGTAACGATTTAGATGAAATGGTTAGTTGCATTGGGTCTAATTTTAAGTGATTACCTTTTCCTTTGTTATATTCTCTTACAATTGTGTATAAAATATATTTACTACATTAGTCTACAATTTTCTTGTTTATTTTGTAGACAAGTGTACAAATAAAAAATCACACAAATTAGATAAATTTTAAAGTTGGATACATTATATAACAATTCAACATTAAGAAATATGCTATCCTATTCAAAATCATTTATTTATATTTTTTTAATCTTTTATTTCATATTGAACAACAAATGTTATACTTTGTTTGAACTATTATGATAATATTATGTGAATTAAAGCCTTTTTATTACATCACTTCCATAAAATAGTATTAAATAAGATAATATTATTTATTTAGGAAAAATAAGTTTTCATAATTTCTATCAGCTCCTTGTCAGTGTAGAGGAGCTAATCAGAGAGAAAAAAAGATGTAAATCACTCACAATCTTTTGTTGTTTCAAATTAGTGGTCTTTTTCTTCCTTATTTATTAACTATTCTATATTGAAGATAACTTTATCCAATGACTACAAGATTTTCTCTTCTACAATAAATTAAAGATTTTGGAAGAGTTTTCTAGTGTTAAATAGGAAAAATGATTACATAATAAAAATTTATATTTAAAATTTGAGTTAAATGATGTTAGATTCCATTAGTACCCACAAAAAGAATATAATTTTTTTAGGTTTTATCCTTCCCACCATGTATTTCAATAACTTGTATGGTTTATTATACAATATGTCATAGATTTGGACTAATGGTGTTGATTATGTGAGGAACTAATTTTTCTTACGTGTAATTTCACTACTAGTTTTGGTTAGAAAAAAATGAAAAAAGAAAGATATTTCAATTGGTTGTATAGAATGAAAGACTTAAAATAAAATAGTTTTTTTTTTCTTATTTAGGAAATGAATTTAGATTTGTGAACGATTAACAATATGATATGGTTTAATTCTAGTATTTCATTCACATAATAAATAAAATTTGATATTTTAAAATAAATCATACACTTTTGCATCAATATAATTTTAATTGAATCTAATAGGATCATTTATTCTTTAAATACAACAAAAATTTAGACAAAATAGAATGTATATTCAATTTATTCATTTGAATTGTTGCAATAATACTAAGGTTATTTCACACTTGCTAACTGGATTCGTCAATAGTCTCCCTTGTATTTCAAAAATATAATTTCAATGTTTTTTTTAAAAAAAGGAGGTAAAAATTTTTATTAATCAGCAAGAGAAGTACAAAGCATTAAGCAAAAGAAAGCCCGATAGGGCTGAGAAGTGAACAAGAGATCAAGAAGCGTTAATGCAAAATTTCACATCCTTAGTAACCAATCCCTCCAAATCCTGGGCAAGGTCCCTCGGTAAACTGTCCCAATCATCCACTAGCCAAGTCCCATTCTTCTCAGAAGCCCATTTAACCAACCCATTAGCCACCTTTTTCCATTCCCGAGGGATATGGGAGAAGGTGACAAAATCCAATAAATCTCCAAGGCTAGTGATTTGTTTGGCCACCACTGCAAGTTGCCAACTAACATCCTCAAACTGTTGTCTATTTACTAGGTCAACTACCACCTAAGAATTAGACTCGCAAATAATTTGTTTCCAGCCGAGAGCATATGCCCTCTTCAAAGCCGAAAGAATTGCCAAGGCCTCCATGAGGTTATTAGAGTGCTACCCCTTATACTCTGAGAAAAAGAACACAACCACCCCAAGACTATCTCTGCCCACCCCACCAACACCAGCATGCCAAGGATTAGCTCTTGCAGACCCATCAGTGTTGATTTTCAAGACCCTAGAGGGAGGAAGCATCCAATGCCCTCCCCTGAAGACCTTCCCTCTAGAGCACCTGCCTCACCCAACCTTGTGCATTCTAGCACTCCCAATAGAGATCCCCAAATTATAAATTACACTAGTATCCCTAGGGTCCATTGGTACTGAAAAATCACATTTAGCATGCAAAGTCTCTTGCAAAGCCCCAAGAATGTGAGCCCAAACTTGGCCCACCAGTAACTTCCTGTCCAGAAAGATCCTTCGGTTACGCTCCAACCAAATTTTCCAAATAATTAGACTAGGACCAATAGGCCAAGCTATGTACAAAAATGAGGTCTTCATTAGAATAGGCCCAATATTCCACCAGAGCTCAACAAGAGAAGAAGGATGTCTGCATTGCAAATTCCATGCCCCCCACCAAAAATGCCAAATAGTCCTAGCAAAGGGGCACTGAAAGAAAATATGAGAAACGGTCTCAACATCCTTCGAAAAAAGGAAACATAATGAGGGACCTTGGAAGCCCTGCTTACAAAGGTTGTCCCAAGTCAAACACCTCCCATACACCACTAGCCAAGAGAAAAAAATTCATTTTGGCCAGGAGAATTTATTCCAAATGTTTTTCCACCAAGGAACTTCAACACTTCCTTAAGCCTACCTGCCTAGAGCACAATACCCTAAAGCAACCAAGTACTTCCCTTTAGGATCTGGACCCCAGGCTAGCACATCCCTCTCTGGAAGAGAACTACACACTCTATCAGCTCAAATGGAGGACAATACTCTCCTATCCTCCAAAGAACCACCCATGGTCCACTCCTCCATATCCTTCCACTGATAAATGATAGTCTGCCCCAGCGCTTCAGGGGCTTTGAAGTCCATCACTCTGCTCCAACCAGCCTAGAAAAAGATCCTACATAAATTCCCCAAGTGAGGATGTGAGGAAAGGATAGGCAAAAAGCCATCCCAAGAGTCATGCCAAAAGAGAACATTAGACCCTTTGTTGTAGATCCAAAAGAGGCCTTGTTGAACCAGCGGAGCTCCCCTCTTGAGAGTTTCCTAGATCATAGAGCCTTTCCCCAAAAGACTGAAGCGAGAAACCTCAGCTCCATCCACATCCCCAAGATACTTGAAGGTAAGGATCTTAGCCCAGGTCTGATGCTGGTGTGCACACCACCTCCAATACAGCTTAGCAGCCAAAGCTTGCCCATTCCAATCCGCTCTACACAATCCCAGACCACCATCCTGCTTCGAGCGACAAACAACTTCCCACTTAATTAAGGTCCACTTCCTCGAGAGGAGATTACCTAACCAAAGAAACTACCTACAAAGCCCCTTAAAATCCTTGATGAAGCTTGAGGGAGTAGTCATCACAAAACACTTGTATATAGGAAGAGCCTGCACTATAGACATCAACAATGTGATTCTTCTAGCTATAGATAACCATCTATAGGTCCAATGATAGACCAGACCTTGAAATTTATCAATCACCTTCTGCCAAAAACGCCTGGGAGGTGGGCGCACATCCACAGGAATACCTAGATAGGTAAAGGGAAGCTTCCCCAGCTGAAACCTTAAGATCCTAGAAATATGTTGTTGTATAAGCTTGGGGGTATTAAAGAAATAAATGCATGACTTACTTTCATTAATTCTTTGTCCTAAGGCAACCAAGTAACAATCCAAAGTCTAATGAAAAGTAGTTGCTTCAGCCACCTTAGCAACACCCATCAAGGCCGAGTCATCCACAAACTGAAGATGGGTTTGGGGAGAGAGGGTGGTGTTCCATTTCCATCCTTGAATGAGCCTAGATGCAACCTAGGACTTGATGAACCTCCCCAACCCTTCAACCATCAAAATGAACAGATATGGGGATAAAGGATCCCCCTGTTGAAGACCTCTAGAAGCATCAAATAGATCAGAGGACTCACCATTTATGAGAACAAAAAATGAGGGCATCTTCATACAACTCATGACCCAATCAATCCACTGGCTACTGAACCCAAAGGCTCCAAGAATTTTGATAAGAAAACCCCATTTAACTCTGTCATAAGCCTTAGCCATGTCCAACTTTATGAACATAGCCTTTTCCTTCGAAGAGGCCATGGAATGAATAGTCTCTGTCGCAATGACAACACCATCCAGAATCTGTCTACCCATAATGAAGCCCCCTTGTTCCTCCGATATTAGCTTATCCAACCAGGGCTTTAGGCGTTTAGCAATTAGTTTCGTAATGATTTTATACACCACATTAGACAAGGCAATTGGTCGAAAAAGATCCAAAGAGTCGGGACCCTCACATTTTGGAATAAGGGCAAGGAGCGTGGCATTCATGGCTCTCAACATTTGCTTGTTCCTTAAAGACTCCTGCACGACCTCCAACAAGAGATTGATCACTTCCCAAAATTCTTGAAAGAACTTGGCTGGAAACCCATTTGGACCAAGAGCCTTCCCATTTTTTAGTTGAAAAACCACATCCTCTAACTCCTTTAAAGAAATAGGCTGGAGAAGAGAGGCATTCATTTCCATAGTCACTAGAGGGGGGATGCAAGCCAAAATAGAATCTTCCTCCTCATTGGCAGGCGGGGTATCTTCAGAAAAGAGATCAGAGAAAAAGTGAACCGCCTCATTAGAGATGTCCAAAGAGGAAGAAAGAACATATCTCTCAGGAGAGTGGAGAGAAGAGATGATGTTACCCTATCTTCTAGCCTTTACCGAGTTATGGAAGAAAGAGGTATTCCTGTCCCCTTCCTGAAGCCTATCAATACGAGCCTTTTGTTTCCAAAATGTTTCCTCATGAAGCTCCCATTCCTCAAGATCTTTGATCGCAACATCCTCTAACTTTCTCAAGGCTACATCAAAACCATGCTCCCTAATTTTCCTGGTAATAGAATCCAAGTGCACCTGGGCAGCCCTTTTTTGTTGAAACACATTGCCAAATTGATGCTTATTCCAATGCTTTAGCTTATACTTCACATATTGAAGCCTCTTCATAAAGGTATACATAGCCATACCAAAAGTTGGTCGACCTTCAACCCACCATTTTGAAACTAATTCAAAAAGACCTGCCTCCCTGAGCCACATAAGCTGAAATTTAAAAGGCATGTTTTTAGAGCCCCTAGCCATACGGGTAGAGAACTTGATTGACCAATGGTATAATCTCCGCCAGTCTAAGATTTCAGAGCTTGTCAGCCACTTATCACTGACCCAAAAACTGGACACAAGAAATCTATCTAATCGTTCAGAAATAGCTTCATCCCCAAGCCTCCTGTTATTCCAAGTAAACATGCCATTCAAAGGTTTGATATCCATGAGCCGGAGTAAGCCAAATTATCCCTAAGAAGATTAGATGAGGGGTCCAAATGGGGCACTCTGCCCCTTTTCTCCTTGAGAGAGACAATTACATTGAAATCACCTACCATAATCCAAGGAAGAAAGGGATCCAAAGATCTCAAAAAAATTATATGAGACCACAAAAGAATCTTACTAGGGACATCAGTTGGAGCATAAATATTGGATAGAAGGACTCTTTCCCCCGCCTCCAAACTCCTCACAACAAGAGAAATGGAGAACCTATTGGAGATCCACCAAATAGGAGAGATTCACTGAGGATCCTAAAAACAAGCAAGACCTCTTGAGCTCCCCTGCACACCCACACACTGACATAGACCTCTATTCCAAATATTAGAAGTACTCTGCATCATGCTATCAACAGATAACTTTGTCTTCTGAAGAAAAACCAAATCCGGAGAATGAGCACGGACCAAGTCCCGAATAGCCTTTTGTCTAGGGATGCTATTCATACCCCTCACATTCCATGAAAGAACGATCATCGTGAAGGTTGAGAGAAGTGAGTATCCAAGGTCTTCACCGATCCAGATTCAACCAACGTCTCACAAGCCAACCTAACTTTCTCTTGATCCTTCTTCCTACCCACCTTTTGGGGCTTGTCAGGAGCACTCTTTTTTAGGGACTTTTGATGCACACCCAAAATGTGGGAGGTAGTAGAAGCTTTACTCTTGCCAGAGCCTCCAGAGCCTGAACCTCCAACAGAGCATGCACCTACATCTTTAGAGACCAAAGAAGTACTAGTCGCCATACATGGATCCCCAAGCCCAACTTCAGGGGAAGGAGCAAAAGAATCCTTTACTTCCCTAAGAGCCTCCATAGGTCCAAAAGCCGAAGAAAGAAGAGTCATAGTCTCAAGATTATGAAAGTAATAGGAGTAGCATCCACATGCATGTCAAGAAAGACCCCCGCCTCATGAACTAACTCATTCAATGCATCAAACCTGTTGGATACCCCCTCCTCCCGGTGGTCCCAAAAAGTCCTCTTTTGTCCGCGGCCTTTATTTCGTGGCCTAACAGGCACAAACCCATCTTTGTCCGGAGTCACCCTCTACATGGGTCCATTGCCCTTTTCAGATCCTAAATTTGATGGAGCCATCCCATTCCTTGAATTTCTCACTCCAGTAACTCGTGGACACCTTCTCTAAAAATGACCATACTGTCGACATAAACGACATCTAAATGGAAGAGATTCGTAATCAAGTGGCTGAATCCATGAACTAGATCCCACTATCAAATCAATAGAATCAGGTAGGGGCTGGCTCAAGTCAATCTCCACACAAACACGAGCATAGGAAAAAATCCTCTTCTCCAGAGTCTGTTGCGAGGGACCAATCGGTTTTCCCAGCGCCATGTCAATTGACTACAAAATTTCATTCCTCCAACATTCAAGTGGCAGTTGAGGGAGGCGCACCCACATCGGGACCTTGGATGGAAGTTCCTCCGTCGAGTTAAAATTTGCATGCCGTGGTTTAATGAAAAATCCCACCTGATTGTAAAAATACATGCCACCCTCAAAAGCCTTATTTCGATCTGAAATGCTTGAAAAGACCACCAAGAAGAAATTATTTGTAGCTAATAAAATCTCGAAATCCTCCTCTGGGTTCCAAGTCTTTTGAATCCATGGCTCGAGGAATGGAAGAGAAACCCTCATCCCCAAAAACTTGCAGATCAAGACATGTTTGTTGTAATATTCTAAATCCTTTGCAACCTCTTCCTTTTGAATCACCACCACCGAGCACACTTGAGCCCTTTCCAAGTAGCCATTAACCTTCTGTACTTTAAAACCACCGATCCTAGATAGGCCCATGTGAGGAGAAGATGAAATGGGAACCTCATCCCCTACGTCTGTCATAGCATCTCCTTTTAGCACCTCATCCGACCCAATGTTAGCCATGAGAGCCACACCCGACAACCCTACCCAAACACCACCACACACCAAAGCCTCGATGCATCAAACCCCACTCCACCGAACCTACAAAGTGAAAAAAAAAAAAAAAACCAAGACACTAACCCACATGCAGGCCCACACCCCATAGCCCACGCAACCAAAGAGAGCTCTAGTGGACGCCGTGGCCCCCAACAGCAGCAGAAAGAAGGAAAAACTACAAATATAACAAAACTCTCCCACGTATGTAGGAAAAACCCACCCTACCACCGAGCAAATAGCAACAAACACCAGAGGGCAGCAAGCGACAAACATGCATGGAGGATCGACCAACATGCATTGTGGCCTTTACAGGCCATAGGCCATCTCCCAAACGTAGCACATCGACGCCATCTAGAGCTCATTCACCCACTTCCAAAAATATAATTTCAATCTAATTTGTATTATAATTAATAATATTTTAGGGATCTATTCAATATTATTTTAAGTTGGCTAGAACTAGAAACTATATGTATTTATTATCCCTATCCCTACATGATTTATAGCTAGTTATTTTATTAATTATTAGTTTGTAAGAGACAATATTATTAGTAATTGGATATCTTGATGGGTCCACTTGGTTGGGGTGGGTGGGGAAGCACTTGGTTGCATTTGTTGCACCTCATGTCAATGTCAAAACGAAACCTAAGAAATAGGGATGTTAATCATGACTAGTTAAGATCACTTTCATTTCTAAGAATCCATAATTTATGATCTTCCATTATTCCATTTGATTTCATGTTATTGTGATGGTATAAATTTAATCTTCATTTGCCTATTCAAATATGGTTGTTGATATATTGTTTGATACATCGTGAATTATGTATCAATTTGTCTTTGATATATTCTCTCAAAAAAATTCCATGCCTTGTCTATACTTCCACAATTTTTGTGTACCTTTAAGTAATCTTGTAGTGAGGTAAAATGCATACCCTTGCATTTTCACAATTGTTTGGGCCCGCCTTGCTTTATTTATGCTTATTTATGGCTTAATTGGTCCTATTTTTCATCCGCAAGCCTATTAAACTATATATTTTTATGGTGAATTCTGACAAATATCAAATGATAAATGATAATTTAATGTTTTTGTTTGTGTGTCCCTGATTTATGGAATGAGACTAAAATGCCACCTAGGGCGTCTTTGTCCTCCATGGGTCTTGGGACCCTAATCTTGAATGCACCTAAAAAGGTCCCTTTTTGGAGTATGTGCCCCAAGATTTGAGCCTTGGGACTAAGATGCCACCTAGGGAATCTTAGTCCTTCTTTGCTTATTTTTTGGATTTGGCCTCCTTTAATTAATGAATTCATATGTCGGCTTGTTGTGGTGTAATTTCAAGATATTAAGCATGGATAAGTATAAATACAAGGTTCCTCCACTCATTTTTCATAACAAGCATTCGAGTATTCATTCCTAAGGAAATTTTATGCATTCAAGAGTATTTCATTAAGCATTTGGATCCATCATCAAGATTCAAGCATCATTTCAAGAGTTTAGTGCATCTATTCATGTTGTTGAGACAAGATTGTGGATGTAGCATTGAAGATCTATTTGCAACTATTTTTCACATCATATCCAAGGATCTAAGATCTACATTCTTCATGGCCATTAAATGGTAGATTGTAGATTGGCTTTACAAGACATCATCCAAGGTTATCATTTACATATTTCATGTTCCATGCTTCATTTCATCATTTGGTTTAATTACCAACAAGGGGTTTGACCAAGGCAAACCCCCATTCACTAACAAACAACAAAGTTTTTTCCCTTCTTGCATATTTGTGATTGCATATCTAGGTTGGAGACTTGAAGATACTTTAAAGTGCAAAGTTGTCAAAGTTGCAAAGTTGCATTCCAAAGTTGTCATCTTCATGGAAACTCACCTATAGGCCAGATCTAGAAGATTGGAGACCTTGGATCTGAGAAGAAGCAAGTGCAAACGTTGGAGCTTAGGACCACCTTTGGAGTTTTAAAAAATTTATTACGGGACTAATACACCACCTTGGGCATCTTAGTCCTCCCAAGCCTATTTTTCAAAAATTCTTTCAGATATGGTTCCGACATCTGAAGATTCCACATCTACCTCAAAAAATAGTAGCAAGACTAAGATAACAGTAAGGGCATCTTAGTCTTCCATAACACTCTATGGATAGCTTCTTGGCATTTTTGAAATCCTCACAACATCTCTAGACTTCCCAGGTACACATACCCTAACTTGGTGTAGCTCAATTTCATCATTTGATCTCATTATTTAGCTTGTATTGCAAGATTTTGTAGGTTGAATGCTTATTTGTCTTTTCCAAGCATTTGTTTGGTGGTGAACCCATTAAAGCCTAAAATAACCCCTCCTAGGTCTTCCTTATTGAGAATTGACTCACCCTTTGGGGTTGATAGTCAATCCAATTAGGGTTCCTAAGACATTATTGAATGATAATAGGAGAAAAGTGGTGTTCTATGACCTAGTTTATAAAGCAACTATTTTCCTATTGTTCATTTTGGTGAACTCGATCTTGTGGAGCATTCATTTTCTGATTTGGATTCCATTAAAGTCTTGGACCTAGATTTCATTACATCTTGCATTAGTGAAGTTGCATCTAGGGTTTTGCATATATTTAGTGAAATTGCATCTAGGGTTTCTTATATTTGCATTAGTGAAAGTGCATATAGGTTGCATTTTTTCTTTCTTGCATCATTTTATCTCATTTAAAAATTGAAAAGTGCATTTTTCATCATCCTAATTGCATTTATGAACATTGCATTCACTTTTGCATCCAATTGCTTATCACTAGTTACTTTTTCTTGCATTCATTTACACAATTTTATGTTTCCAAACATTACATCCCTAGGTAGGCAATTTGGGAACACTCTAAACAACTCACTATTTGTTGTTTTTCTATAAAAAACCTCCGTTGGGACAAAAATGCCCTTCTTGGTGTCTTAGTCCCTCTTTGGGTTTATACCTCAAAATCTTGTCTAAGTTGATTGCATCCTATTTCAGTTTTTGGAAATCTCAAATTCCTTTAGTAGGACCAAGATGCCCTTACTGGCATCTTAGTCCCTTTGAGTTTGAAGCTATAGTTTCCAGGGTTTAAATCTACTTTTTTGTGATTTTTTTTGCTACCATTGGTTACCTATTTCAGTGGGTTGACTTTCTGTTTCATGCATTTTACTAAAACTAGCTTAAAGTGCTTCATTTCATACATTGCTCAATTCCAAATTTTCATTTACAACATTTCATTTTCAAATCATTACATAGTGTAATCAGAAAATTATCTTGCTCAAAAACTAAAAATTGCATTTCCTTTAAGTCTTTATATTGCATTTTAAGTTTGCATAAATTACTTTTTAAAAATGTTAACTTCAGTCTTCTACAAGTTTGCAAAGAAAAATTTAGTCAATAATCATGTTAGTCATTCATTCAATGCATTCCCTGGTTATGAGAGTCTCTTAGTGCAAGAGAGTGAAAATGTCAACGTTTTCCTTAAACTTACACCCCCTCCTATCTCTCTTATTTGTGAGGATGATGTGATAGAAGAGAATACAAACATAGATAACCATGATGATCATAATTGTGCTTCTTTCGATACCTCTCCTTTTAGTGATGAAGGTATCTTGGAAAAAGAAGGTACAATCATTGAGAATCATGGAGGTCTTGCTTACCCTTCTCCTCATTCCCCTTGGGAAGATAGTATAACAATAGAAGATGAATCCATTGCTACCACTTTACTTAGTCTCCATTCATCTCCCAACACCCCCTACTTGTGAGAATACTTTAGTGAATAAAGATACAATCGTGAAAGATCATGAAAAACACATTTGTGAGGAGGATATGTTGGTATCAAGAAACCCAATGATTGAGAGTTACACCATTATTTCTCTCCTTCCTAACGTTCTTAACATTTGGAAGGTTCTATTTCAACAAGAGGATCCAATCATTGGCACACATGAAAATCATAGTTTTCCTTCCCTTGATGTGCCTCCTATTTGTGATGAAGCTTCTTTACAAAATCTAACCATGAAATGTGATGAACCTCTTGTTTTTCACTTTCCTAAAATCTCTCCTACTAGGACCATAGAAATTAGGGCACAAGAGAATGATACCTTAGAGAAAAAGGATAAAGTCCTAAACAATCATAACAATCAAACAGAGCCTTCTTCTAATATCCTCACTATTGATGAACAAGAAAATTCAACCATTGATAACTCCCTTACATGCGATGAATCCATTTTAGAAGAACCAACCCTTGAATATCAAGAACATTTGGTTTGTAGTTCTCCTAAAAACTCTCCTACTAGGGAAGATATAACTGTGGAAGAAAATGAGAACATTGACAATAGTAATTCCTTAGATGAAGATGATGAAGTGGCATTTGATCATAATGATAAGACTTATGAGGTTATGCACATTAGATATCCCTTGGACTACTCTCCTGAGCCTAAACTTATCATTTATCCACCTTCTCATAAACCACAAGTTCAAAACAAACTTGTCATTATCATCAAACCACCCGAGAACAATGTTTTGCAGCAACCGAGTTACAATATCGTTGCTCATACATACAACACTAGGAACAATCTGCAACCAATACAAACACCTTCAACATACCTCCCATTTCCTAATCCTATCTTGCCTAGTGCCCCTCATTTTACTTCACAAAGTGGATAGGAGTATGATCTTGTTGAAAAAATTAAGAATACTCCTGCAAAGATATCTCTCTGAGACCTGATTCAGAATTCACCTAACTATCACACTATGATTCAAACAACCTTGCAAAAAGTTGTGGTTCCCTCTAGTGCAAACTCAAATGACATAGCAGCCATGATTTAAGGAATAAATGTTGATATTATTTTCCACCAAAGTGAGCTCCCTGCTTTGGAAGTGCAAAAACAATATGATGCTTTCATGGTCATATCTCAATACGATACCACAGGGATAAAGTGAACCCTTGTTGACAATGGCTCAACCTTAAATGTGTGTAGTGCAAGCCTTTTGGATAAAATTGGTGTTGATAAATAAAAAATTCAACCCGACTCTTTATCTATTAAGGGATTTGATAATGTGGGAAATAAATCACTTGGAGTGATAACTTTACCTATTACAGTTGGAAAGGCTACCTTACAATCCCCTATTCATGTTATGCCTCATGATCTGTCCTATAATCTTCATTTGGGAATGTCATGGATTCATAAGATGCATGTGGTACCTTCTAAACTTCATCTTAAAAAGAAGTATGTCTACAACAACAAAGTGTACACATTGGACGGTGATAATGAGCCTTACATTGTATTACAACTTAAGAAAAAAAAAGAAAATCCTTTAAAAACATTAACACTAGAAGTACATAAGTGAAACCCGTACAACATAAAAATAAAGAAAAAAACATTAAAGAAGTCACGAAGCTATTAGAAGATGATTGGGGTTCCTTAGGTTTTGAACATACATTCATGGGAGAATACAAGATCATAAACATAGATTCAAACAAGGGAAAAGAAACAATAGTAATGTCAACACAAAATTCAGACGACCTTTCGAAATCATCAACCTCAACCATTTTAGAATAAAAGACAACAAATTACACGACAAACTTTGATGAAATTAATCATGAGAAATCACCGAATCCAAAAGAAATTAAAAAGATTTATGGAAAAGGTTATGAACTTATGAAACAACTTGGTTATAGTGGAAAAGGATCTGGTGGTAGAGAACATGGTATCCATGTCCACATAGATCCTCTCACACAAGAAAAGACTAGTGGTCTTGGTTATTGTCCCTCAAAATAAATAGGCAAGCCTTCACTTAATATTAACACTATCACAAAACATCCTTCTAAGCCGAGTTTAATAGTAATGTATCCTGAGATGATAGACACTAGGTGGTCTTTATCCTTTGCAAGAAATGAAACAAACAAAGAAATATTCACTTAATGTCAATGTCATCATGAAAAACACTAATGATTTGAATTCATTAGATTTTGCACCTTCCTTTAAAGAAGAGTACAAAATCTTGCAACCTAAAGAGTCTTGTGTAAGTATGAGATCCTGTACTAAGCAAGAGATATCTTTGTCACAAAATAACAAAACATCCCCTACTTTTGATCAAGAAAGTATCTTGTTGAGACTCCTCCAAGGTCGTTTGATATCCCTCCCTACAAGAACATGAAATAAATTTTATTACAAGACTTCATTTTTTGCATATCATAGAATTCATGGTCATTCTACTAATGAATGTAAGGCTTTGAGTAGTAAAATCCAACATCTTAAGGAGTTTGGTGCTCTTCCTTATGTGGAGGAACATAATTCTTCTAATTTATACTATTTTTCACTCTAGCATGTTTCTCATCAATCATTTCGGCTCACCCTTGTCCTACACTAAGTGGGGGCAAGGGATCAGGTAGCCTTGTCCTCGTATGTCACTTGTTGTTGCCTCTTTTGGCTAGTTGACCACCTTTCATGTACATATAAGAGTAATCTTGGGATGTGGGTGACATGCCTTAAGTTGGCTCACATGTGATGTACTGAGTTATAAATGTAACTCAAGATTAAATCTATGGTTCGATCTGCAACTAGAAATAACAATATTAACCCTAATCTAAAATCAAAACTAATCTAAAATCAAACAATAAAGAACGAAATTTGAAAACATAAATGTAAATTGAATTGATCTCACCGAATAATGTATTCACCCTTTCGAATTAACTCCATTGCTCTTCTCCATTTTGCCTTTTAAGTATTCTTACCCTCAGATTTCTGTGTTTGAATGCAAGCATAACTTCGTCGAGTGTCTCAGCAAAATATCGAAGATTGTTTCTTCTCAAAAGTGTATAATGATTTCGGGAGGAGGAATAATGATAATGACAGGCCATTTTATAGATTTTGTGTTTTCAAATGATCGGCTCAGATTGAAAGAGAGATCGACGGATGAGATTGATGAATGCCATGCGATGAGTTATGTGATAGATAGAACGCAAGTTAGAACGTGAGTTCAACTGCAGGTAAAGACTAATTTTAGAACATGAGTTCCAATCTTCATCTTCAAAAAATAGAAGAAATAGACTGTGTATGCAGAAGCCAAAGTTAGAAGTTGGAGAATAAATGCATGATAAATGCATGTGAATGCAAACTTGAGTTAGTTAATTAAATAAAGATATTTAATTAATAAATATAGATCATGCATATGAGTTGGAACTAGTTAATCGACTAGTTGTGACGGAGAGTTCTCTCATAGAGATAACTCGAGTCAGACGATAAGTGCATGTAAGAGATAACTGAATGTTAGAGGAATGTGACATAATTAATTAAATAATGAATTAAATGTTAATTTAATTCAACATTCGAAATATGAGACTTTTAATTAAATAAATAAAGTAATTTATTTAATTTGGCTGTTGAAAAGGATAAATGAATAATTAAATAATAAATATTTAATTATAGATGAAAAGGGGTTAAATGAATAATTAAATAAAGATATTTAATTATAGTTGGAAAAGTATGATAAAGGGGAATTAAATAATAAATTATTTAATTGATAGATAAAGGGGGAAGAATTAATTAGTTCGCAACATAATTAAATAAATATGATTTATTTAATTAATTAAGTTGAATAAAGGATGATTATGAATTAATGAATTAATTAAAAAGGGTATTTAATTAATAGAGGAAATATGTGTTAGAAAGGAAATTAAATAAGTAACATTATTTAATCAAGATGACGGACTATAGAAAATTATGTTGAAATGCGTACTCGTAGGCCTAGACCAATTTTCGGTATCTACAGTTTGCCCCTCTTTGATACAATGTTGGTATGGCATTGTGTCAAAGAAAATATGCCTCGGTCGTGCCCCAGCATGAAACAGGTTAAGGTATGCCCCCTCGGGAAAATTGACAAATTTTTGAAAGTTTAAACAAAAATCAGGAAATATTCCCGATACGTCAATTTGATGATCAGAAATGCTATGGAGTTGACGAAATTGAATTTGGAGTTGATACGGATGAACATGGGTCTTTGGAAGTCGAAAGGTTACACGGCCAGTAGATTAGGTCAGAAGAAATGCCACTTTTAACCCACCTATAAATAGGAATTAGGGGTATTTGGAATTCATTTGCACCCGGAGGAGATAGAAGAACAGAAGAAATTTCTCTAACTAGCTGACGAAATGGCACCCATTCCCTTCGCTAAACAACGTGGTTATAGGATCCGAACCTTCAGACGGCCAGCCGACGCAGGACCACCGGTATGTACGTGAAAACGAACCTTTAAAATTATGTTTTTGCATGGTTTTCGAGGGGTAGAAATTTAGGTTAGCAAATGTGGTGTAGCGCGAACGACGCATATGTAGTCGTAATCGCCGCATCTGACTGCGAAATGACGCATATGCAAATTCACGCATTAGTGGTTTGGTGCACCGCATGTGTATACATGCAACACATCAGTGTGGGGGTTAAACGCATGTGAGGTTGTGAACCGCATGTGCATGAATGATCGCATACGTTAGTGGGCTGTAGACCAGAAAATGCACCGCATTTGTGGGAATGGGTAGGAGAAAGAAACTGCACTGCATTTGCAACAAATCACCGCATGTGGTTCAGTGAACTGCATGTGTAGAAGAAGAACAGGGTTGGGTGTAAAATGCAACGCATATGTGATATGAGCCGCATTTGAGGAATGGTATGACACATTTGAAAAAAATGCACCGCATATGACAATGTAAGCCGCATTTGACTGGAAAAAATTTTCAAAAATATTTGTGAAGTAAAACATGAAAATTTTCTCACATGATGGTTTAAATGCAGGTGGTTTTAGATCCGATCTACACATGGGAGTCGCGACCAGACACTTTTGATCTAAGAGAGACATTGACGTCTACAGAGATTAGATTGCTATGGGTTGTAGGTCTTAGTCACTACTTGTCTATGCCTACCATTTGGGCGAACAGAGGGATGTTGACTGCACTATGTGAGCGATGGCATTCTGAGACATCGTCATTTCATTTGCTAACTGGGGAGTCCACTGTCACATTAGAGGATGTGTATAGGATATTGAGACTACCGATTAGAGGAGAGCGGGTTACATACAATCCGCAGCGAGGATTGACTGCGTTAGCATGCTTCTATCAGGTGGATGACATCAGTAGGCTCGGCATTGAGCACTATGAGATTAGATGGCTGGTGTTAGTAGACAGATACGAGAGGATTGACTGCATCCTATGTACGTTGATTGGGGGTATTGTTCTGCCGGATAGACGAGGTCATGGCTTTCCAGTGGGATGGGGAGTTATGTTGGTGGGGATGTTAGAGAGTGAGACGAGATATGCATGGGGTCCTTGTCTACTCGGGATGTTGTACTTCCATCTGCATGACATCATGTATAGAGATGCACAGTCGTTGAGTTGTGGGACGACATTGTTGATGATATGGGGGTTTGAGAGGATAGCTATATTCCATCCTCCAGTGACAGTAGAGAGAGCCGAGAGATTTCCATATGTATTCCGATATACAGGATAGATCACGTAGACACATGTGGGAGACACAGGATACTGGAGACATGCATTAGATACATTAGATCAGTTTATATGGAGACCTTACATGGATTGTAAGGTGTGGGCGGGTGATAGTACACATTTACCATTCTGCAGACAGACATAGTACTTGATTGGGAGGACTATTTCCAGTGTGCACATTATTGAGTGACACCTGCCAGACAGAGTGTTGAGATAGTTTGGAGAGGTTCAGGATGTGCCTTTGAGCAGAGCAGAATTTGCTCATTCGTCCAGAGAGGTTCCATGGTGGGGTCCCATGATACTAGTGACCACAGCTAAGGTAGACATATAGGCATTACAGCCAATACAGTGGGGATGGAGAGGTAGAGTAGCAGATCTAGGGACGGCAGCAACATATGATGCATGGTGGGTAGTGCATCGCCCGATTCCCTATACAGATCCAGACTTGCCAGCACCCATCGAGAGACGAGGCACAGGGCCGAGAGGATGACGGAGAGGAGGAGGTGCCAGAGTGGGTAGAGTGGGTGGTAGAGATGGCGGTAGAGGTGGTAGACGAGGACAGAGAGGACAAAGAGGGGGACATGCACCTATTGAGGAGGCTGTAGCAGTGGATGTATCGATGGTGGACCTCGGAGGGGGAGGGGATGTACAACCTGAGGGTGAGCATGCTGCAACAGAGGTAGTGGTTGAGGAGCGTGTAGATGTAGATGCGGGACTAGAGGATGTTGCAGAGGATCTGGATGTAGAGATGGATGTGGATCCTCTAGGGATTTTGGCGGGATATGGAGAGGATGACATTGAGGATGATGTGGAGGAGGAGGCACTGATGGAGGAGAAGGAGAGATAGCTTATAGATCGGATAGTGGAGGGGAGACGGGAGGAGGATGCTCCTAGGGATGGTGACAAAGAGGTTCTGGAGGAGAGACTCAAAGTGATGACCATAGAGTTTGACGCGATGAGGTTAGTGAGAGACAATGCCCATGCAGAAAGAGACAGTATCCGTGCAGAGAGGGATAGTGCTCTGATGGAGAGAGATCAGGAAATTGCTCAGAGATAGGAGATAGAGCAGCAGTTCATAGAGGTTAGACGCCTTTGCAGTGGGTCCTCCTCTAATGGCATGGTACGGGAGTTGGTCAGAGTGATGGAGAGAGCCAGTTATTATAGAGAGTTATATGAGGCAGCAGTGCCGGCAGAGAGACGGGGTCCTACATTTTCTGAGGCATGGAGTCAAAGATCACAGAGCAAGAGTTAGAGGACACAAAGTACCGAGGGGGTGGTAGGACCATTGAGGCCAGGTCCATATGACAGGCCGTCCACATCGCAGAGAACACCCACAGGGATGTTCCCACCACATGACAGTAGTGGTAGTGGGACACGATGACATACCTTTGTATACATGTAGACATCTATATTTTGATCACAGAGCTTGTGAGCTCGTGTATTATTTATGGACACTATGATATTGTATTGTGACACACTATTTTGAGTGATATATATATATATATATATATATATGATTTTGGCGGCTTCGATATGACATGCAGTTCTATTTATGATGATGCATGACTTTTATTAGATGATGTATGTACATGTGTTTATGAATGAAATGTTTCTACTTGTTATGGATGATTCTATGTGCGATGGATAATGGAGGTAATGAATGTTTATGCTTATTTATATGTGATGGTGAAATGTATATGCAATGTCTGTTGTGCTATGTTGATATAATGTCAATTATGTATGTAATGAGAATGTTAATGTGTTACTATATGAAAATGCTTATAAAAGATGGATGTAAATGCAAAATGACCTAATGTTTGTGCTGTGTCACAAGACTCTATCATTATGTTGGATGAGAGAAATGTTAATGAATATAGAATGTTAGTAAGAAAGAATGAATGAGTATGAATTTGATTTGAGAAAACATATAATCTTCGATATCCTTGCCAAACTATGCTGTACTTGCAATTTTATCATCACTGGGCAGACATGACACAAATGGATGGTACACACTATGATATGAGATAGACCATAGTGTACAAAATCATCCATCTACGAAAAATAGATAGTCATAGACAAGGAGTGTCAAAACGTAAACTAAGGACAAGATTGCCCCAGTCATTGTTGTCGAGACAAACCATAGACAACAGACAAATAAAATATGGATCATGATACGTCATTGCTCCTCTAAATCCTTGATAGGACATCCTTGAGGAAACTAGTAACATGATTCAAAAAGCCAAAGTTTAAAAGACAATTGACAGATAGCAGCCAAAGAAAAAGAGTCCTGAGACATCCTTGCTTCTCTAAATCCTCCAAGGGACATCCTTGAGAAAGCTAGTAATAGGACTAATTCACAAATCGATACAAAGAAAAGATAAAATAAGATGAAAAGTCATAAAGCCAAATAAATGTATTTGCCAAAACTTGATCTTGTGGGATTGTTTGATGTTGATGTCTGACATAGCATAATGTGAGAGAATGACACATACCGTCTAAGACATTGAGTCTGGTTTCGACTTGGTGACTTCTGTATAAGGCATGACAAAACCTAGTTTCAGAAAGACATGTGTCATATAAGACATTGGAGTCTAATGACTTTGATGCGACAAGCCACATGAGACTATGACAATTTGATGACGTCTATGGACAAGAAAGATATATCTTGCTTAGACATAAGTTGATTGCTTTGACAATGTGTATGATATTGACTTGATGACAAGTTGAGTGTGTGTGTGTAGACAGTGTATGACATGAGATGATACCTCAAACTATGATATGCAACGTGTGTGATAATGATAGTGAATGAACCCTATTGGATTGACCTAGTGTGGTCTCAGGAGCTCATCAATTGATTAGCCTTGCCTACGTTGTACACTTAGAGACCTCGTAGTTCGACACGACCAATGACTTTGAATATAAAAAGAGTCATGATTTAAATGTATGTGATACATAGCAAACCTAGACTGACAGACCTAATACCTCAGGGGCACATCGATTGATGGCCCTGCTTACGTCCTAGTCGTAGAGGAAATGTAGTTCGACTATGACTATGACTGACTTAACATGACTGACTTGACACTGTTTTGTTTTTGGTATTTTTTGACATGTTTTGAATTTTTTGGATTTTTGAAGTTTTCTAATGTTTTTGTTCTTTTTAGGACATTTTCTGATGGTGCGATGCTATGTACAAGGCGTTCATGGAATAGAACAAGGATTTTCCCCCAATCGGGAATAAGACTTGCAAGATGGAGTGGATAATGTGACGGAGTGGGACGTTAGATGTCAATCATTCCAAGCGATGGATAGGACAACCATTTATTATGAATGATGGGGGAATGTCTGATTGGAATGATGGTAGACGAAAGAGCGAGCTTGACTACACATGGTGCCTGTTTGCTAGGTTTTTACCATGGTACTTATCCCTAGCGCCACCGAAGTGGTTTTCACTATAGGACGGATTATTTCCCTTTACTTTTTTTGATTTTCCAATTTTATTTTTTATTTTTTTCAATTTTTTTGGTACTTTCTAGATTAAGACATGGATTCTCAGAAGCAAAGCATAGAACCTCTTTAGATGCAGACTATTGATAGGTGACGAAAACGGATCTCCTTTAGGAGTAGATATTTGGTATGCTCCTAATGCAAAGGCTTCTATGACAATGTACGACCCTAACCAGTTAGGCTCAAACTTTCCTGGTTTCTCTCATTCAGCTTGGTTCTTCGGATTCTCCATTAATACCAGGTCACCAATGTCAAAATATCTATTGAGAACCTTCCTATTGTAGCTTCGACGAAGACAATTCTGATATGCTTGCAAATGATCTAATGCTTTATGTCTTCGTTCATCCAGTAATTCAAGCTTTTGTAGCCTAGAGACATGGTATTCTTCATCGTCGACATGACCCTTCAAAGATACCCTTAGAGAAGGTATTTCGACCTCTATAGGTAAGATAGCTTTGGACCCGAATACGAGGGAAAATGGAGTGGCACCGGTGGGAGTGCGAATGCTTGTGCGGTAAGCCCATAAGGCAGGATTAAGTTGTAGGTGCCAGTCACGACCAATGTCATTGACAGTCTTTTTAAGGATTCTAACAATGGTTTTATTAGATGCCTCAACTTGGCCATTACCTTGTGGGTAATACGGGGTGGAAAAATGATGCTTGATGTGGAATTCTTCACATAAATGGTGTACTTCTTGGTTCTTGAATGGGCGGCCATTATCTATTATTATGGATTGTGGTACACCATATCGAAAAATGATATAGTTCAGAATAAACTTAGATATTTGGGTGCCAGTGATGTAGGTCATGGGAATGGCTTCAATCCACTTGGTGAAGTATTCGGTAGTGGTAATGATGAATTTGTGGCCGTTGGATGATGGTGGGTGTATCTTACCTATGAGGTCGAGTCCCCATTGGGCGAAAGGCCATGGTGAAGTAATTGGTTGAAGCTCCTGTGCTAGCGCTCTTATCAAGTCTCAATGTATTTGAAATTGTCTACATGTCTTCACAAATACGTATGAGTCTTTCTCCATAGTAGGGCAATAGTAACCTAGTCTCATAATCTTATGGGCTAAGGTTGGACCACTCGAATGGGATCCACATATACCCTTGTGCATTGCTCGCAAAGTTGTTTGTGCTTCTTCAGCGTCAAGACATCTCATTAGGGCATTGTCTAAGGTGCATCTATATAGGGTTTCTCTGATGATGGTGTACCTAGCGGACTTACAGATGAAGGTTCGACATTGGTCATTGGACAAGTCTTGAGGTAAGGTTTGATTTGTTAGATAGTCGAATATTTCTTTATACCAAGGAGATGTAGGACCAACAATGGTACACACCATCATAGTATCAGGGATATCATAAGCCGGGACCAATAGCTGTTCAACCAGAAACTCGAACTTAGGCATGTTACTCAGAATATACAACAAGGTACCCACAGTTGCCATAGCATCTACAACTCTATTCTGAATGTGTGGTATTTGTTGAAAAGTTATGTCCTTGAAATATTCTTTAAAACTATTAGCCATTCTCTTGTAAGGGGCAAGCTTCTCATCCTAGTTTCGTACTCATCATTTACCTGTCGGATTACCAGTTGAGAGTCACCAAAGACATGTAGGCTCTTAATGTTCCATTGTGCTGCCATTTTCAAGCCTGTCACTAAGGCTTCGTATTCTGCTATATTGTTTGTACAAGGGAAAGCAATCCTGAATGATTTGGGAATGGTATCACCTTGAGGTGTGACAAATAAGACACCAGCTCCTGAACCACGATTTGTATGTGACCCATCAAAGTACAGTTTCCAGTTGGTTTTAATGTCAATGTTGAATAGAAATTCATCTGGAAAATCTGCCACTAAGGGATGATCTGCTTTTATAGGTGCATCAGCTAACTGATATACAATCACCTGTCCTTTTATAGCCTTCCTCTCGACATACTCAATGTCATACTCACTAAGTATCATGACCCATTTAGCCAATCGGCCTGTTAAAGCTGCCTTACTTAGAAGGTATTTGAGTGGATCAATTTTTGCAATTAACACTGTTTGTCGATTGAGCATGTAGTGCTGAAGTTTTTGGGTAGCAAAAACTACCGCAAGACAGGCATGTTCTATGTTGCTATAATTCAATTCGTAGCCCATTAAGGTACGACTGATGTAATAGACTGCTCTCTCATGACCTTGATCATCTTTTTGTGCGAGAAGAGCCCCTAATGCCGACTGAGTTGCTGAAATATATAAGATCGAAGGATTTCCTTCTGTAGGTGGCATTAAGACTAGTGGAGTTAGCAAATAGTCCTTGATTTGTTGGAATGCTTCCTGGCATTTAAGCGTCCACACAAATGGTACTCCTTTCTTGAGTAGATGTTGAAATGGACGAATCTTTTTTGCCAGTTGTACTATGAATCGCCTAATTGACTGTAGTCTACCCTGTAGAGTTCTGAGTTGTCCTATGCTGACTGGAGGAGGCATTTCTATGATAGCTCTGACCTTCTCTGGATCTACTTCAATGCCTCTTCGAGAGATGATATACCCTAACAGTTTCCCCAATTTGACTCCAAAGACACACTTCTTCGGATTCAGCCTGACATTGTAGTTCTCTAGCCATTGGAATGTCTTATTTAAAACCTTTAAATGAGCTTCTCTTGTTTTTGATTTTTCTATAATGTCATCGACATAATCTTCCATGAGAATGTGTACAAAGTCATGGAAAATTGTAGTCATTGCGTGTTGGTAAGTAGCTCCTGCGTTCTTAAGCCCAAAAGGCATAACATTCCAACAGTATGTGCCCCATGGACATGTGAAAGCTGTCTTATGTTAGTCTTCAGTTGCTATTTTAATCTAGTTATATCCCAAGAAACCATCCATGAGGGATAGCATCTCATACCCTGCTGTAAGATCCACTATCATATCTATATTCGGCAAAGGGAAGTCATCCTTAGGACACGCCTTGTTGATGTCTCTAAAGTCTGTGCAAATTCGAATGCCCATAGTTGGTTTAGTCATGGGTACAAGATTCGATATCCAATCTGCATAGTCTATTGTCCTTATGAATCCTACATCCAAGAGTTTCTTTAGTTCTGTCTTGACCAATAGAGCAATCTGCGGGTGCATTTTTCTTAACTTTTGTTTGACTGGTTTGATGCCTGGCTGCAATGGTAAATGGTGCAATATTAGATCTGGATCCAACCCAGGCATGTCAGCATACGACCATGCAAATTTTATCTGTCTCTTTTGGAAGAAGTCCTTAAACTTAGGTTTTTTTGTCTCTGTTAAAGAAGCTGCAAAATATACCATCTTTGGATTCTCTTCTGTACCTATGTTGACTGCAACTGATTCTTCTGCTAGCATCAGTGACTTTTCCTGTTCAACGGGGAGAATATTTAAACCTCTATCCTTGGGTGCCTCAGGGAGGTTTTCGCCCTTGGATACATCCTTTATTTTGACTTTTTCTTCATCCAAAGGTGCCTTTCGGTTTTCACTAGGGACTCATCATTGTTCTTTTCATTGTCTTTTTTCTTTTTATCCTCATTTTTGCGACTAGAGGTATAAATAGACTCCCCAAAATATGCTTTATCGTCCAAGTCTATGGTAAAACCAGCTTTATGATCCCGTCTTGGTATGCCTTCTTGAAGTCCCATGAACTCAGCAATTGCTTCCTCATTCTTGAATGTGTCTAAGATAGGTGTACCTTGTTGATCCCAGTCTATAAGTTCGAGATATATGAGGGGCATGTCATCATCGGAGTTTTTAAAGGTAGCCGCTGACAGGGTGAATAGTGAATGGTTGACATGGTCACAAAAGTTCTGGACTAACTCTTGCTGGGTCTTTTCCTTACGGGTAGGTAAACGTTGATGTGGGACCATTGCCTGGGATAGGTCATTAGAAGATGGTGGTTCAGGTGCCCAAGATGCACAATCGAGTTTTTCCCAATAATAGATCTTATGCCATTCTTCTTTGGACAAATGTTTCTTAGGACAAGGACTAGATGGTTTGGTTATAGGTTTCACGTTTAGGTCCAATTCTCCAAATAGTGCATCTATGTTCATGGTGCTGGTAGATGAAAGGGAATCCCATTCACCATCGCTTGAGTAAGGGGACTCATCAAAGATTGGAGGGTTGTCGTAAAATGGGGGAGGTGGATCATGAGATGTCTTGGTGTCTGCGTAAGCACTCACTTCCTCTTGAAATAGTGACAATGTACTAGGAAACCCAATTCTAAGCGGTTGACACCCTAGCCCTAAGTATTTCGGTCGTGGGTGGACAGTAATCGGTTCCATCCTTCCATTTTGATGTAGGCCTAACCCACTGTGCCCATCATAGCCTTCCTTTTGCATTATCTTAAAGCCTTTTCCATATTGGTTCTTAGCTATTTGAATAGATGGGGAGGGGTATTCATGTTCTTCTTGATACAACTAGGAATCACCTTGGTCCACAATTTCCTCGTTTAGCTCTCCCCATTTAATCAATGTCCTTGTAGGGGGAACATTGAATATGACTATTGACTGTATTCTATCTGCCATAGGTAGGCCATATACCTTAGGTGGAATCAGTTGACTGACATAGTATGATGCCTTTATACAATACTCGCCAAAGCCCTTGTCTTGGATTTCAAGTTTAGGAGTAGTTGATGGAGGTGTGAATGATTTGGACTTAGTGAGATGTGATGAGTCAATGTATTGGGATGAATTGGATGATGAAACTTCTTGATTAATTGGTACTTGGTGTTGTGGAATTCCCTTTAGGCTTGTACAATACTAAAATCGATTTGGATCACCATCAATAGTGATCTCGGTGCCATTATGTGGAAATTTGAGACATTGGTGATACGTTGAAGGTACAACTTTCATTGCATATTTCCAAGGTCTACCTAACAACAAATTGTACGGAAGAGTGAGATCCAAGACTTGGAAGCTGGTGTTCATGATTGCTGGACCAATTTTGATAGGGAGTGTGACCTCTCCTTTGGATGATCTTTCCTCATCATCGTAAGCCTTGATGACTATACTCTTAGAGGTATCTACACAATCTTCTGAGAATCCTAATGCCTTAACGAATTTTAGGGTACATAGGTTCAAACCTACTCCTCCATCTACCAAGACTCATTTGACTTTGGTTTCATGGACTAAGACTTCAAGATGTAATGGGTCATTATGATCATATTTTTCTGTCGAGTAATCCTGTTGGGAAAATGTAGCAATTGACATCTAAATCAGTAGGGACAGTTGTGTTCTGCAAAGCGTTATCAAGAATGGATCGATGCTCAGGTGATAAGGTCAATAGTTCCAAGATAGATATTTGCACAGGGGTTTTACTCAATTGATCAAGAAGGTTGTACTTGAACTTGGAAGCTTGTGTAGATGGCTCAGAAGAAGGACCTGGAATAGTGATCTTGGTTCTGCGTGTGTTGACACTACATTCTGGAGGCTTCTTAATGGTGAAGGTATCGACATGCTCATCTGCAACGCGGAGGCTATTTATAATCTTTCCTTTTCCATAGTCAAAATTGGTGTTTGCATAATTGGTTGATGGATCAGTCTTAGGTCCTGACGCGGAGGCTTTTCCTTTTGTGTGGTCATGTAATGGGTCCTTGAAGACCTTCTGATCACTATTCTTGGTGTTTTTCTGTCCACCGACGTCTATGGTTCCATTCTCCACAAAGTCTTGGATAATGCCCTTGAGTTGGTGACAATTTTGTAGGTTGTGTCCTTTTATTTGATGATATTCACAATGGGCTTTGTCATCCCACCAGGAAGGTTTAAATTGCTCAGGATCATATTCTCTTGGTTCCAATGGTTTGATGAGATTGTGTTTAATCAATTCTTTGTAAATAACCTCGATCGGTTGTCCTAGAGGAGTAAATTCATGTGTTGGAAATCTTCTTTGAGGTCGTTGTTGCTGCGAATTTTGGAGATAGTTAGCCGTTTGATCTGGATTATCCATTATGTCTTGATTTTGGTTGTATCCTCTTAGTGTGATAACTGGCCTTGTATGTATGTTTTTAGCATTGACAATGCCATCATTTGTAACATTCTTGTTTCTGGACCAGAATTGTCTTCTATCATTTGGCACATTTTGATTTTGGACAGTAAGATTCCTACCTGGTAACTTTATTTTGCCTTTATCAATAAGGCCTTTCTCAAGGATGATGCCTTTCTGTACCAAGTCTAGGAATGAGGTACAACAATGTACTCTTAAATCACTTCGCAATTTTGGATTGATGTTCTCTAGGAATATCGTGACCTTTTGTTTCTCTGGTATCTCAACTGGACATCTGCTAGCTAGACTTCTCCACCTCTGAAAGAAAGTGGTGAAAGTTTCGCTATCTTCTTGTGTCATGTGGCACAAGGTTGCTATTGTTATCTCATTGTTTATGTTGAAGGTGAAATGTTTGACAAACTTTATAGCTAATTCTCCCCAAGAGCGTATACCATATGGTAGTTTAGAAAACCATTCCAGTCCTATCCCAACAAGGGTTCGTGGAAATAGTCTCATCAGATATGTGGGGTCATACAATATGTGCATGTATGCTGTTGAGAACTCCCTAATATGTTCTAGAGGATTCTTTTTCCCATTATACTTAGGCAAAATTGGTATAATGTATCCATGGGGAAAAGGTGTCATGTAAAGTGCTTTGTCAAATGGACATGGACATAAGTCTTGTAGTGAGATAGTTTGTTTGCCTGACATAGACATATTATCCATTTGTTGTTGGAGATTTTGCATTTGATTCTAAAGGACATCGACTTGTGTCAAGGACATGGTGTTGGCATTGTTCGGATCAATGTAGACGTTCTGATATGCCATGTTTTGCGATGGGTTGTGATTTGGTGAAGGAATATATCCCATTTGAATAGTCCGTTGTGGGATAGGAATATATCCTGTTTGAATGGTTTGACTTGGTGGAGGAATATATCTCGTTTGAATGGGTTGACTTGGTGGAGGAATATTCCCTATTTGAATGGTCTGATTTGGGATAGGAATATTCGTACCCGCCTTGGATCTTTTACCAATCGTGTTGGTGCCAAAGGGGTTGGATGAAGTTGCTCCCATCGTAAATTGTAAACCTTGTGTTATGTTGAAAGGGGTTGTGTTTACAATTGATGATGTCTGAGTTGGTATGCCAGTTGGTATTGCTGCGGTGATTTGGGGCATAAAACCACTTGATGTCGCTGTTTGCATTGGTTGGGTAGATGTCATTTTCAATGTGTGAACGTCAAATCCTGGTGGTAGTGTGGCACCTTCTACTAGCAATTTTGCTAGATAGCGTTGGGGATCATTTTCCAAGCACTCGTCCATGAAGGATGCAAATTCAGGATCTTGGATTGCAGACTCTATGTCTTCAACAAAGACTCATCCATTAGCATCTCTAGTGACAAATTTATCAAGCAATGGTTTGTGTGGTTTGTTCTTCCTAGGTTGTTGAGTGCTGAAAGGATTGATAAACTCATTGGGGTCTGTCATTTCTTTGTGCCTCTTTTGAGACCTTGTTTCGACCATAAAAAAAGTTGCTCAAAATGGGGTAATGTAGACTATGCCTAAGAACTGATATGACTTATTTCTATGTTTTTGGATTTTTTGGACAATAAGGATGTTGCTAAAATGATTTCTAGAAAGACATATATTGAGATGACGTATGGTAAGACGGACAATATGTAAGACCTTGTGTAGACTATGATTCTAAAATGGGTATAACCTACCTCCTATGGAGTAAATGCATGCAAGGATTTGTTTTGACCAAGGAAGCTGATTGTAGGACAAATGACAGTTGACAAGGTGAACTTTCCAAACTAGACTTGTTGAGCTGAAAAGATTCACTAGATAAGACTAAGGTGACTAGGTTCGATGAGTGTGACAAATCGGGACATGAATTTATCCAAAGACGAGGAAACTTATCTATGCTGTGATATGCAATTTCCTAGGGAGTATCTAGATGCATGCAACTTAGGATGACAATGACGAAGACGTGGATTGTAACTAAGATTTTCGAGGAAGTATCTATATGCATGTGACTTTGGATGACTATGACGAAGACGTGGATTGTAACTAAGACGTATATAACCACCTAATGGATGCAAGATTTTTGAGCAAAATTTTGACAGTTTTTGTTCGGACTCAGTTTGCAGTTTTGATTGTTCTCTGTTAACAGGCAAATGCGGTTCACCTAATAGTTGCGGTGTTTCTTACAGTTGCGGTCTTTCCTATGACAGTTGTGGTTTACCAATTCACATGCATTTTTCCTATTTTGGACTCTAAAAAACAAGTTTTCTTGACAGACACTTGTGGTTCGGACTTTGACACATGCGACTCAAGATGTGACAGATGCACTTCAAAACTTTGAGATTGTGAAAATTATGACAGACAGATGTGGTTATTCCCCTTACAGATGCGGCGATTAAACTGACAAATGTGACTCTGTTCCTGACATAATTTTTTTTTTCCGAAAGTTGTTTGACTAACCTTGTTTGTTTGATCAAGATTTTGGCAAATACAACAAACAGCAAACACGGCATTCAAAGTATTTTCATTTTTGTGATGAATGAACTATTGAGACTCGAAAAACATTTACACCCTAGGCCTTTAGGACAGTACTTGTTGAATTCTTACTTGGATTTCTCCAACTATGCATATTTACGGTGGATGATTAGTAGCTTGACCCCACTGGCTCCCCTCCACGACACTCACTTATATGGGGCAGCCAAGCTACAGTACCCATGAATCTCCCATGGCATACTTTTCATCTCTACATGTAAATCGTAAGATTGTAAGATGGCTTCATAGGTCCGACCTGCTGCACCAACAAGTAGATAGGATTTTGGTAACTCTACAACAAGGATTTTAATTCGGGCATTCCATTCGTGGGACACTAACCAATGTCGGCGAGAGTCTATTTCTGTCCATCTCGTCGGATTAGTGTGCATGATTCTTGGGGTTTCCCCAAGAATCCACTTTTGTATACCGGCTGGAAGTCACTTGGCTATAGCGTGCTACCGGTCTGAGTCATCTTGGGGTGAGTAATTTTTCCCACCAAGACAGGCCCAAGTTCTAGAGTTAGTAACTGTTTCTCTTACACCCAGGATCACATGAATGCGCAAGGGGAGAGGATACTTCAATTACTAAATCGTGGGGTTATAAACTAACAATGCAGACATGAAAAACACTGGTAAATTATTAAGCCGAAACGAGATTGCTTACACTACCAAGTAGAAGTTCATTTTAACCCACAAAACGATTATCTATCTACCAAAATAAAAAGTAGGCTAAAATGATAAAAGCATTAGGTCCTGCATGCAACTTTGTCAGTAGTTCATTGTTTGTCTTTGGTTTTTGTATTGTCTTCTATGCTTCATCCTGCAAACACTTGTTATTCCACCTTGACACAACTGAACCAAATATTAGCGAAAATCCAAATCATGAAAAAAAAGCAAAAATCAAAAAATGGATGCACGAAAATCGATAAAACAAATAAAAATCTTTACCAGCCAGATGCGGCTTTTGGAGTCACAGATGTGGTTCAAATGGTTGCAGGCGGATGCCATCAATGGAGTGTCTGATGCGGTTTGAAATTTGTCTACTGGCAGATGCGGCAATAGACAGGAAGATGTGGCTTTTGACAGGCGAATGCGGCGAACGGCAAGCGGATGTGGCGATTGACTGCCTGATGTGGTTTATGGCATGGCAGATGCGGTTTGTAAGTACGGATGCATCACTGTTTTTGACAGATGCAGTTCACTAGACGAAAAACCAGTGAAAAAGAAACAAAAAACAGAAACGGAAAACGGAAAGATGTGCGGATTTTGAAGTGCGTTCACATCAGGTTCTATAAATGTAACTCAAGATTAAATCTGTGGTTTGATCTGCAGCTAGAAATAACAATATTAACCCTAATCTAAAATCAAACAATACAGAATGAAATTTGAAAACATAAATGTAAATTGAATTGATCTCACCGAATAATGTATTCACCCTTTCAAATTAACTCCATTGCTCTTCTCCATTTTTCCTTTTAAGTATTCTTGCCCTAAGATTTCTATGTTTGAATGCAAGCATAACTTCGTTGAGTGTCTCAGCAAAATATCGAAGATTGTTTCTTCTCAAAAGTGTATAATGATTTCAGGAGTAGGAATAATGATAATGACAGGCCATTTTATAGATTTTATGTTTTCAAATAATCGGCTCAGATTGAAAGAGAGATCAACGGATGAGATTGATGAATGCCATGCAATGAATTATGTGATAGATAGAACGCGAGTTAGAAAATGAGTTCAACTGGAGGTAAAGACTAATTTTACAACATGAGTTAGAACATGAGTTCCAATCTTCATCTTCAAAAAATAAAAGAAATAGACTTTGTATGCAAAAGCCAAAGTTAGAAGTTGGAGAATAAATGCATGATAAATGCATGTGAATGCAAACTTGAGTTAGTTAATTAAATAAAGATATTTAATTAATAGATATAGATCATGCATAGGAGTTGGAACTAGTTAATTGACTAGTTGTGATGGAGAGTTCTCTCATAAAGATAACTCGAGTCAAACGATAAGTGCATGTAAGAGATAACTGAATGTTAGAGGAATGGCGACATAATTAATTAAATAATGAATTAAATGTTAATTTAATTCAACATTCGAAATATGAGACTTTTAATTAAATAAATAAAGTAATTTATTTAATTTGACTGTTGAAAAGGATAAATGAATAATTAAATAATAAATATTTAATTATAGATGAAAAGGGGTTAAATGAATAATTAAATAAAGATATTTAATTATAGTTGGAAAAGTATGATAAAGGGGAATTAAATAATAAATTATTTAATTGATAGATAAAGGGGAAGAATTAATTAGTTCGCAACATAATTAAATAAATATGATTTATTTAATTAATTAAGTTGAATAAAGGATGATTATGAATTAATGAATTAATTAAAAAGGGTATTTAATTAATAGAGGAAATATGTGTTAGAAAGGCAATTAAATAAGTAATATTATTTAATCAAGACGACGGACTATAGAAAATTATGTTGAAATGTGTACTCGCAGGCCTAGACAGGTACAGGTACAGGACATCGACTCCACCTAGTTTCACAGGTGAGAGTGTGTTCAATACCCAATGGTATTTGATTGGGAGATAGTAGCTAGGTTTCCGTGTCAAGTCGTCACCCTAGTCTTTATATGTCGTTAGTTGCTTGTCAGGTTGTGTTGTTTTGATCGTTGTGCCCTCTCTTAATTATTTAATTACAAGTTAAATTGGGTGATTTAAATAGCTTAATGTATTTAAGTTGTGGAGGAGTAATTTAATCTAGAATTATGTTGAAATATAATTTATTTTATTATTAATTTAATTTAATCGTTAATTAAATCTATTTATTAATTGATTAAATTTATTTGTTGAAAGAAGTGAATTTATCTATGTTGAAGTTATTGTTATTTTGTGGAATTTGAAATTAAAGAAAATGGATGAAAGTCAATTTGTGAAATTTAGAATTCAAAATTGAAAAATGAATTTGAAAGCATGAAATTCAAAAAATTAAAGAAATTAGATATTTCCTAAATTTTTGTTTCTTAGAATTTATTAGGGTTGCTGTTGAATTTTTTAGGGTTGAATCCTTATGTTTGGATTTTGGATCTCAATTTTCGGGATAATGGAATTTTGGAGAATTTTTGAAAATAGGAGGAGGGAGAATATTTCTTTTGTGGGTTTTGGATTGGAGTGGTGAAATTTGTTAAACTGAAGAGGGAATCAAGGAAGAAGTTGAGCATCATCTAGATCTTCTCCAAATTCTTCCACTACCAGGTTCATGTCTTTGGATTTTAATTTATTTTGAAAATTATTTTTAAAATGTGTTTTGTTGTTGAAAAATATTTCAATCCTCTGTTTGATTTGCACATGAACCCATGTTTAATCTGGTGTTAAAAACCTTGAAAACTTGGTTTGGAAATAGGTGTTCTCAAAGAAAATTGGTGTTCTTGGCTAGGGAATGATCCTTTTGAAAATTATTTGCCCAATTAGATTTATAATTTAAATGTATTTGCAAAAGAAATAATGTATTTTTACATGTTTTTATGAATATATATACATATATATATATATATATTGAAGAATACATATATATATATATATATATATATATATATATATATGCATATACACCTTCTATTGAAATATCATTGCTGTTTAAAAGAAAAAAACCAGAATTAAATAAAACTGGGTAGATGTTTCTTTTAAAAAAAAAATACATAGTAAAAAAAAAAGGGATATTAAAAAATAAAACTAAAAAAAAATTATTTGAAGTTTTGGGTGGGGAGGTGCTGGGGGCTCAATCCCCACTGTGCCCCCATGGGAGGTGAGTGGGGGGAGCCGCGCCCAGCATAGCCCCCCACAGACCCCTGCGGCCGGCTATGTTACACAGTCATCGCCACCAGTAATGGCGGACGACTGTGTAACACAACACCGCCGCCTCCTCCACCTTCGCCCGGCCTCCACCCTCGTGAAACCCCTGCACCACCTGGTTAAAACGCACCACCGGCAAAAGGAAATCTACAGCCGGCCAAAAAGAAATCCACCGCCCACTATCAAATCGCGATCCACTTAGGGTTGCGCGCGGCCTGCAATCTGAGGCAGCCGCCCCATGAATGAATTTTGGATGGTGCACGGCCTGAGGGTAAAAGACTTATTATAATAAAAATAAAATAAATTTTATATTATAATATTAATTATTATATTTATAATATGAAAATATTAATATATATTATAATAATATAATATGTATTAATATTTAATATTATATTATATAATAATATAATGTTGTTGTGAGGTATTTGATTAATAACATATATTTTTAATGGAATTGAGGAATTTTGGAATCATATGCTTTAGTGGAGGTAATTGATTTATTTTAAAATTATATATTGGGAAGGGTTAATATGGAATTTAAAGGAGATATGTTTAATAGTAAGATGGAATGATTTAAAATTGTAATTTTTGCAAAGGACCAGTAGTATTTTCTTTCAAAATGATTTAGTTCATAAGGAGGAAAAAGTTATTTATTCTAAATCGTTACTTTCTGATAATCGAAATATATGACTAGTTTATATTTATTTATTTAGCAATTAGTGTAATTAAACATTTGAATTGTGTTTTATCGTTCATTTGAAAGAGACGTATTTAATTTAGTTTTATTAATGCAATAAAGTGTTGAATGTTAGCATGAGGATATGGATTTAGGATATCCAAGGGTAGTTTATTTCATGTACCCTCTCTGAATATTCCCTTCGTGTGCTTGTTTTGGAAACGGGTTAAAGGTGTGTTTTGTTCATAAGTCTTTTAGATGGAATTTTTTAGTTCTGTGGTTGTCATTTGTGATGTCAACCTGTTGTGAATTCTCTTGGATAGTATGCATGAGGATTGTGTTTATGTTCACACCCGGTTTCCATGAATGGGAATGTTTTGTTGCCTCCTATGAAAGGAGTGGATTTTGTAATGTGTGCCTCCTTGTCAAGAGTGGTTAGGAGCAGTTTTGTTATTGTTGTTACCTCCAGTGTTTGGAGATGGTTTTATGTTTGTTGCCTCTTGTGAAAGGAGTGGATTTTGTAATGTGTGCCTCCTTGTCAGGAGCAGTTTTGTTATTGTTGTTACCCCTAGTGTTTGGAGATGGTTTTATCTTTGTTGCCTCCTGAGAAAGGAGTGGATTTTGTAAGGTGTTCCTCCTTATCAGGAGCGGTTCTATTATTGTGGTTACCTCCAGTGTTGGAGTGCATTTCTGTTTGTGTCACCTCCTGAGAAAGCAGAGGTTGTGATGTCTTGTTTGTTGTTCCTTGTTTCCATTGATGTTTGGATGGTGTGTGTGTGTTGTCAAGTAGAAGAGTGGCTTGTAACGGGGGCTAGCACATGAATTGGTGCCAGGATAACTCTTTGTAAGTAATTTAATCAAGTGATAACTAAAACAATACTTAGAAGCTTAGGACTAACTTCTCACTAATCAAGATATTAATGCCTCAGTCATGGACCTAAGTGCTCAGTTAGGCTTGGGATGAGATGGGAAGGCTTGGAATTGCAAGGTCATCTATCTTGTTTGTATGAAAGGTATTGGGCTCTGCATGAGTGAGTATGGGGGTCGGGATTCGGTAAAGGTCACTAGGATAACCTTTTCTTATGGGGGCCAGAGCCTAGGAAGATTCCCAAGGATAACCCATGATGAGCTGTGTGATGACACTCTATCTAGGACAATAGTTGGTTCTTGTTTCTGGTTGGTATGGTTTCCTTAACATACCTTGTGTGACCATAGTTGGTATTCAATTATTATTGTGTATGGTTCTTTTAACATATTTGTTCTGCTTTATTTCTAGAAGCAATGTGACCTTGTAGAGTTGTACTTGTGTTGTACTTACATGGTGTTTGAGTTGTACCTTGGGATGTACTTATGAGGTTCATGTGATTGGTTGTTTCAGTTTATGTTAGCCTGTGTCTAGAGGTAGATGGTTTTGGCTAGGATTCCTAGTTACTATCTCCTAGCACGGGGGGTGGGCCTTTGGGTTCACTTGGTTGGGTGGCGTGCACCTTAATCCATTAGGTTCTTTCTTCATGTTCGTGTGGATGAGACTTCCAATTGGAGAGCTCGGTGGTTTCAGTTTCTTGCTTTATTTCATTTCAATTGTTCTTGTAATTTATTTCACCCCTTAGTTGTTATCGAGGTGGAAGTTGTAATTGTAATCTCATTATGCTATTGGAGCTACCCCATTCAGGGAATGAGTATTGTAATCTTATTGTTTACTTGTGATTAATGAAATGGAAAGTTATCTTTATGCTTTGTTGTAATTCAGCTTATTGGAATGTATGTGTTTATATAATTGTGTAAATGAATGTCATGGATTAATTTCATGTTTTTTTTTGAGGTTCTATATAACCTCTATCTCGTAACCTTAAAGGTTGTTGGCATTAGTTAATGAACTTGCAT
>CM021102.1:386353602-386400804 GCA_007115665.2 Sequoiadendron giganteum
CAATGTTTTTTTTAAAAAAAGGAGGTAAAAATTTTTATTAATCAGCAAGAGAAGTACAAAGCATTAAGCAAAAGAAAGCCCGATAGGGCTGAGAAGTGAACAAGAGATCAAGAAGCGTTAATGCAAAATTTCACATCCTTAGTAACCAATCCCTCCAAATCCTGGGCAAGGTCCCTCGGTAAACTGTCCCAATCATCCACTAGCCAAGTCCCATTCTTCTCAGAAGCCCATTTAACCAACCCATTAGCCACCTTTTTCCATTCCCGAGGGATATGGGAGAAGGTGACAAAATCCAATAAATCTCCAAGGCTAGTGATTTGTTTGGCCACCACTGCAAGTTGCCAACTAACATCCTCAAACTGTTGTCTATTTACTAGGTCAACTACCACCTAAGAATTAGACTCGCAAATAATTTGTTTCCAGCCGAGAGCATATGCCCTCTTCAAAGCCGAAAGAATTGCCAAGGCCTCCATGAGGTTATTAGAGTGCTACCCCTTATACTCTGAGAAAAAGAACACAACCACCCCAAGACTATCTCTGCCCACCCCACCAACACCAGCATGCCAAGGATTAGCTCTTGCAGACCCATCAGTGTTGATTTTCAAGACCCTAGAGGGAGGAAGCATCCAATGCCCTCCCCTGAAGACCTTCCCTCTAGAGCACCTGCCTCACCCAACCTTGTGCATTCTAGCACTCCCAATAGAGATCCCCAAATTATAAATTACACTAGTATCCCTAGGGTCCATTGGTACTGAAAAATCACATTTAGCATGCAAAGTCTCTTGCAAAGCCCCAAGAATGTGAGCCCAAACTTGGCCCACCAGTAACTTCCTGTCCAGAAAGATCCTTCGGTTACGCTCCAACCAAATTTTCCAAATAATTAGACTAGGACCAATAGGCCAAGCTATGTACAAAAATGAGGTCTTCATTAGAATAGGCCCAATATTCCACCAGAGCTCAACAAGAGAAGAAGGATGTCTGCATTGCAAATTCCATGCCCCCCACCAAAAATGCCAAATAGTCCTAGCAAAGGGGCACTGAAAGAAAATATGAGAAACGGTCTCAACATCCTTCGAAAAAAGGAAACATAATGAGGGACCTTGGAAGCCCTGCTTACAAAGGTTGTCCCAAGTCAAACACCTCCCATACACCACTAGCCAAGAGAAAAAAATTCATTTTGGCCAGGAGAATTTATTCCAAATGTTTTTCCACCAAGGAACTTCAACACTTCCTTAAGCCTACCTGCCTAGAGCACAATACCCTAAAGCAACCAAGTACTTCCCTTTAGGATCTGGACCCCAGGCTAGCACATCCCTCTCTGGAAGAGAACTACACACTCTATCAGCTCAAATGGAGGACAATACTCTCCTATCCTCCAAAGAACCACCCATGGTCCACTCCTCCATATCCTTCCACTGATAAATGATAGTCTGCCCCAGCGCTTCAGGGGCTTTGAAGTCCATCACTCTGCTCCAACCAGCCTAGAAAAAGATCCTACATAAATTCCCCAAGTGAGGATGTGAGGAAAGGATAGGCAAAAAGCCATCCCAAGAGTCATGCCAAAAGAGAACATTAGACCCTTTGTTGTAGATCCAAAAGAGGCCTTGTTGAACCAGCGGAGCTCCCCTCTTGAGAGTTTCCTAGATCATAGAGCCTTTCCCCAAAAGACTGAAGCGAGAAACCTCAGCTCCATCCACATCCCCAAGATACTTGAAGGTAAGGATCTTAGCCCAGGTCTGATGCTGGTGTGCACACCACCTCCAATACAGCTTAGCAGCCAAAGCTTGCCCATTCCAATCCGCTCTACACAATCCCAGACCACCATCCTGCTTCGAGCGACAAACAACTTCCCACTTAATTAAGGTCCACTTCCTCGAGAGGAGATTACCTAACCAAAGAAACTACCTACAAAGCCCCTTAAAATCCTTGATGAAGCTTGAGGGAGTAGTCATCACAAAACACTTGTATATAGGAAGAGCCTGCACTATAGACATCAACAATGTGATTCTTCTAGCTATAGATAACCATCTATAGGTCCAATGATAGACCAGACCTTGAAATTTATCAATCACCTTCTGCCAAAAACGCCTGGGAGGTGGGCGCACATCCACAGGAATACCTAGATAGGTAAAGGGAAGCTTCCCCAGCTGAAACCTTAAGATCCTAGAAATATGTTGTTGTATAAGCTTGGGGGTATTAAAGAAATAAATGCATGACTTACTTTCATTAATTCTTTGTCCTAAGGCAACCAAGTAACAATCCAAAGTCTAATGAAAAGTAGTTGCTTCAGCCACCTTAGCAACACCCATCAAGGCCGAGTCATCCACAAACTGAAGATGGGTTTGGGGAGAGAGGGTGGTGTTCCATTTCCATCCTTGAATGAGCCTAGATGCAACCTAGGACTTGATGAACCTCCCCAACCCTTCAACCATCAAAATGAACAGATATGGGGATAAAGGATCCCCCTGTTGAAGACCTCTAGAAGCATCAAATAGATCAGAGGACTCACCATTTATGAGAACAAAAAATGAGGGCATCTTCATACAACTCATGACCCAATCAATCCACTGGCTACTGAACCCAAAGGCTCCAAGAATTTTGATAAGAAAACCCCATTTAACTCTGTCATAAGCCTTAGCCATGTCCAACTTTATGAACATAGCCTTTTCCTTCGAAGAGGCCATGGAATGAATAGTCTCTGTCGCAATGACAACACCATCCAGAATCTGTCTACCCATAATGAAGCCCCCTTGTTCCTCCGATATTAGCTTATCCAACCAGGGCTTTAGGCGTTTAGCAATTAGTTTCGTAATGATTTTATACACCACATTAGACAAGGCAATTGGTCGAAAAAGATCCAAAGAGTCGGGACCCTCACATTTTGGAATAAGGGCAAGGAGCGTGGCATTCATGGCTCTCAACATTTGCTTGTTCCTTAAAGACTCCTGCACGACCTCCAACAAGAGATTGATCACTTCCCAAAATTCTTGAAAGAACTTGGCTGGAAACCCATTTGGACCAAGAGCCTTCCCATTTTTTAGTTGAAAAACCACATCCTCTAACTCCTTTAAAGAAATAGGCTGGAGAAGAGAGGCATTCATTTCCATAGTCACTAGAGGGGGGATGCAAGCCAAAATAGAATCTTCCTCCTCATTGGCAGGCGGGGTATCTTCAGAAAAGAGATCAGAGAAAAAGTGAACCGCCTCATTAGAGATGTCCAAAGAGGAAGAAAGAACATATCTCTCAGGAGAGTGGAGAGAAGAGATGATGTTACCCTATCTTCTAGCCTTTACCGAGTTATGGAAGAAAGAGGTATTCCTGTCCCCTTCCTGAAGCCTATCAATACGAGCCTTTTGTTTCCAAAATGTTTCCTCATGAAGCTCCCATTCCTCAAGATCTTTGATCGCAACATCCTCTAACTTTCTCAAGGCTACATCAAAACCATGCTCCCTAATTTTCCTGGTAATAGAATCCAAGTGCACCTGGGCAGCCCTTTTTTGTTGAAACACATTGCCAAATTGATGCTTATTCCAATGCTTTAGCTTATACTTCACATATTGAAGCCTCTTCATAAAGGTATACATAGCCATACCAAAAGTTGGTCGACCTTCAACCCACCATTTTGAAACTAATTCAAAAAGACCTGCCTCCCTGAGCCACATAAGCTGAAATTTAAAAGGCATGTTTTTAGAGCCCCTAGCCATACGGGTAGAGAACTTGATTGACCAATGGTATAATCTCCGCCAGTCTAAGATTTCAGAGCTTGTCAGCCACTTATCACTGACCCAAAAACTGGACACAAGAAATCTATCTAATCGTTCAGAAATAGCTTCATCCCCAAGCCTCCTGTTATTCCAAGTAAACATGCCATTCAAAGGTTTGATATCCATGAGCCGGAGTAAGCCAAATTATCCCTAAGAAGATTAGATGAGGGGTCCAAATGGGGCACTCTGCCCCTTTTCTCCTTGAGAGAGACAATTACATTGAAATCACCTACCATAATCCAAGGAAGAAAGGGATCCAAAGATCTCAAAAAAATTATATGAGACCACAAAAGAATCTTACTAGGGACATCAGTTGGAGCATAAATATTGGATAGAAGGACTCTTTCCCCCGCCTCCAAACTCCTCACAACAAGAGAAATGGAGAACCTATTGGAGATCCACCAAATAGGAGAGATTCACTGAGGATCCTAAAAACAAGCAAGACCTCTTGAGCTCCCCTGCACACCCACACACTGACATAGACCTCTATTCCAAATATTAGAAGTACTCTGCATCATGCTATCAACAGATAACTTTGTCTTCTGAAGAAAAACCAAATCCGGAGAATGAGCACGGACCAAGTCCCGAATAGCCTTTTGTCTAGGGATGCTATTCATACCCCTCACATTCCATGAAAGAACGATCATCGTGAAGGTTGAGAGAAGTGAGTATCCAAGGTCTTCACCGATCCAGATTCAACCAACGTCTCACAAGCCAACCTAACTTTCTCTTGATCCTTCTTCCTACCCACCTTTTGGGGCTTGTCAGGAGCACTCTTTTTTAGGGACTTTTGATGCACACCCAAAATGTGGGAGGTAGTAGAAGCTTTACTCTTGCCAGAGCCTCCAGAGCCTGAACCTCCAACAGAGCATGCACCTACATCTTTAGAGACCAAAGAAGTACTAGTCGCCATACATGGATCCCCAAGCCCAACTTCAGGGGAAGGAGCAAAAGAATCCTTTACTTCCCTAAGAGCCTCCATAGGTCCAAAAGCCGAAGAAAGAAGAGTCATAGTCTCAAGATTATGAAAGTAATAGGAGTAGCATCCACATGCATGTCAAGAAAGACCCCCGCCTCATGAACTAACTCATTCAATGCATCAAACCTGTTGGATACCCCCTCCTCCCGGTGGTCCCAAAAAGTCCTCTTTTGTCCGCGGCCTTTATTTCGTGGCCTAACAGGCACAAACCCATCTTTGTCCGGAGTCACCCTCTACATGGGTCCATTGCCCTTTTCAGATCCTAAATTTGATGGAGCCATCCCATTCCTTGAATTTCTCACTCCAGTAACTCGTGGACACCTTCTCTAAAAATGACCATACTGTCGACATAAACGACATCTAAATGGAAGAGATTCGTAATCAAGTGGCTGAATCCATGAACTAGATCCCACTATCAAATCAATAGAATCAGGTAGGGGCTGGCTCAAGTCAATCTCCACACAAACACGAGCATAGGAAAAAATCCTCTTCTCCAGAGTCTGTTGCGAGGGACCAATCGGTTTTCCCAGCGCCATGTCAATTGACTACAAAATTTCATTCCTCCAACATTCAAGTGGCAGTTGAGGGAGGCGCACCCACATCGGGACCTTGGATGGAAGTTCCTCCGTCGAGTTAAAATTTGCATGCCGTGGTTTAATGAAAAATCCCACCTGATTGTAAAAATACATGCCACCCTCAAAAGCCTTATTTCGATCTGAAATGCTTGAAAAGACCACCAAGAAGAAATTATTTGTAGCTAATAAAATCTCGAAATCCTCCTCTGGGTTCCAAGTCTTTTGAATCCATGGCTCGAGGAATGGAAGAGAAACCCTCATCCCCAAAAACTTGCAGATCAAGACATGTTTGTTGTAATATTCTAAATCCTTTGCAACCTCTTCCTTTTGAATCACCACCACCGAGCACACTTGAGCCCTTTCCAAGTAGCCATTAACCTTCTGTACTTTAAAACCACCGATCCTAGATAGGCCCATGTGAGGAGAAGATGAAATGGGAACCTCATCCCCTACGTCTGTCATAGCATCTCCTTTTAGCACCTCATCCGACCCAATGTTAGCCATGAGAGCCACACCCGACAACCCTACCCAAACACCACCACACACCAAAGCCTCGATGCATCAAACCCCACTCCACCGAACCTACAAAGTGAAAAAAAAAAAAAAAACCAAGACACTAACCCACATGCAGGCCCACACCCCATAGCCCACGCAACCAAAGAGAGCTCTAGTGGACGCCGTGGCCCCCAACAGCAGCAGAAAGAAGGAAAAACTACAAATATAACAAAACTCTCCCACGTATGTAGGAAAAACCCACCCTACCACCGAGCAAATAGCAACAAACACCAGAGGGCAGCAAGCGACAAACATGCATGGAGGATCGACCAACATGCATTGTGGCCTTTACAGGCCATAGGCCATCTCCCAAACGTAGCACATCGACGCCATCTAGAGCTCATTCACCCACTTCCAAAAATATAATTTCAATCTAATTTGTATTATAATTAATAATATTTTAGGGATCTATTCAATATTATTTTAAGTTGGCTAGAACTAGAAACTATATGTATTTATTATCCCTATCCCTACATGATTTATAGCTAGTTATTTTATTAATTATTAGTTTGTAAGAGACAATATTATTAGTAATTGGATATCTTGATGGGTCCACTTGGTTGGGGTGGGTGGGGAAGCACTTGGTTGCATTTGTTGCACCTCATGTCAATGTCAAAACGAAACCTAAGAAATAGGGATGTTAATCATGACTAGTTAAGATCACTTTCATTTCTAAGAATCCATAATTTATGATCTTCCATTATTCCATTTGATTTCATGTTATTGTGATGGTATAAATTTAATCTTCATTTGCCTATTCAAATATGGTTGTTGATATATTGTTTGATACATCGTGAATTATGTATCAATTTGTCTTTGATATATTCTCTCAAAAAAATTCCATGCCTTGTCTATACTTCCACAATTTTTGTGTACCTTTAAGTAATCTTGTAGTGAGGTAAAATGCATACCCTTGCATTTTCACAATTGTTTGGGCCCGCCTTGCTTTATTTATGCTTATTTATGGCTTAATTGGTCCTATTTTTCATCCGCAAGCCTATTAAACTATATATTTTTATGGTGAATTCTGACAAATATCAAATGATAAATGATAATTTAATGTTTTTGTTTGTGTGTCCCTGATTTATGGAATGAGACTAAAATGCCACCTAGGGCGTCTTTGTCCTCCATGGGTCTTGGGACCCTAATCTTGAATGCACCTAAAAAGGTCCCTTTTTGGAGTATGTGCCCCAAGATTTGAGCCTTGGGACTAAGATGCCACCTAGGGAATCTTAGTCCTTCTTTGCTTATTTTTTGGATTTGGCCTCCTTTAATTAATGAATTCATATGTCGGCTTGTTGTGGTGTAATTTCAAGATATTAAGCATGGATAAGTATAAATACAAGGTTCCTCCACTCATTTTTCATAACAAGCATTCGAGTATTCATTCCTAAGGAAATTTTATGCATTCAAGAGTATTTCATTAAGCATTTGGATCCATCATCAAGATTCAAGCATCATTTCAAGAGTTTAGTGCATCTATTCATGTTGTTGAGACAAGATTGTGGATGTAGCATTGAAGATCTATTTGCAACTATTTTTCACATCATATCCAAGGATCTAAGATCTACATTCTTCATGGCCATTAAATGGTAGATTGTAGATTGGCTTTACAAGACATCATCCAAGGTTATCATTTACATATTTCATGTTCCATGCTTCATTTCATCATTTGGTTTAATTACCAACAAGGGGTTTGACCAAGGCAAACCCCCATTCACTAACAAACAACAAAGTTTTTTCCCTTCTTGCATATTTGTGATTGCATATCTAGGTTGGAGACTTGAAGATACTTTAAAGTGCAAAGTTGTCAAAGTTGCAAAGTTGCATTCCAAAGTTGTCATCTTCATGGAAACTCACCTATAGGCCAGATCTAGAAGATTGGAGACCTTGGATCTGAGAAGAAGCAAGTGCAAACGTTGGAGCTTAGGACCACCTTTGGAGTTTTAAAAAATTTATTACGGGACTAATACACCACCTTGGGCATCTTAGTCCTCCCAAGCCTATTTTTCAAAAATTCTTTCAGATATGGTTCCGACATCTGAAGATTCCACATCTACCTCAAAAAATAGTAGCAAGACTAAGATAACAGTAAGGGCATCTTAGTCTTCCATAACACTCTATGGATAGCTTCTTGGCATTTTTGAAATCCTCACAACATCTCTAGACTTCCCAGGTACACATACCCTAACTTGGTGTAGCTCAATTTCATCATTTGATCTCATTATTTAGCTTGTATTGCAAGATTTTGTAGGTTGAATGCTTATTTGTCTTTTCCAAGCATTTGTTTGGTGGTGAACCCATTAAAGCCTAAAATAACCCCTCCTAGGTCTTCCTTATTGAGAATTGACTCACCCTTTGGGGTTGATAGTCAATCCAATTAGGGTTCCTAAGACATTATTGAATGATAATAGGAGAAAAGTGGTGTTCTATGACCTAGTTTATAAAGCAACTATTTTCCTATTGTTCATTTTGGTGAACTCGATCTTGTGGAGCATTCATTTTCTGATTTGGATTCCATTAAAGTCTTGGACCTAGATTTCATTACATCTTGCATTAGTGAAGTTGCATCTAGGGTTTTGCATATATTTAGTGAAATTGCATCTAGGGTTTCTTATATTTGCATTAGTGAAAGTGCATATAGGTTGCATTTTTTCTTTCTTGCATCATTTTATCTCATTTAAAAATTGAAAAGTGCATTTTTCATCATCCTAATTGCATTTATGAACATTGCATTCACTTTTGCATCCAATTGCTTATCACTAGTTACTTTTTCTTGCATTCATTTACACAATTTTATGTTTCCAAACATTACATCCCTAGGTAGGCAATTTGGGAACACTCTAAACAACTCACTATTTGTTGTTTTTCTATAAAAAACCTCCGTTGGGACAAAAATGCCCTTCTTGGTGTCTTAGTCCCTCTTTGGGTTTATACCTCAAAATCTTGTCTAAGTTGATTGCATCCTATTTCAGTTTTTGGAAATCTCAAATTCCTTTAGTAGGACCAAGATGCCCTTACTGGCATCTTAGTCCCTTTGAGTTTGAAGCTATAGTTTCCAGGGTTTAAATCTACTTTTTTGTGATTTTTTTTGCTACCATTGGTTACCTATTTCAGTGGGTTGACTTTCTGTTTCATGCATTTTACTAAAACTAGCTTAAAGTGCTTCATTTCATACATTGCTCAATTCCAAATTTTCATTTACAACATTTCATTTTCAAATCATTACATAGTGTAATCAGAAAATTATCTTGCTCAAAAACTAAAAATTGCATTTCCTTTAAGTCTTTATATTGCATTTTAAGTTTGCATAAATTACTTTTTAAAAATGTTAACTTCAGTCTTCTACAAGTTTGCAAAGAAAAATTTAGTCAATAATCATGTTAGTCATTCATTCAATGCATTCCCTGGTTATGAGAGTCTCTTAGTGCAAGAGAGTGAAAATGTCAACGTTTTCCTTAAACTTACACCCCCTCCTATCTCTCTTATTTGTGAGGATGATGTGATAGAAGAGAATACAAACATAGATAACCATGATGATCATAATTGTGCTTCTTTCGATACCTCTCCTTTTAGTGATGAAGGTATCTTGGAAAAAGAAGGTACAATCATTGAGAATCATGGAGGTCTTGCTTACCCTTCTCCTCATTCCCCTTGGGAAGATAGTATAACAATAGAAGATGAATCCATTGCTACCACTTTACTTAGTCTCCATTCATCTCCCAACACCCCCTACTTGTGAGAATACTTTAGTGAATAAAGATACAATCGTGAAAGATCATGAAAAACACATTTGTGAGGAGGATATGTTGGTATCAAGAAACCCAATGATTGAGAGTTACACCATTATTTCTCTCCTTCCTAACGTTCTTAACATTTGGAAGGTTCTATTTCAACAAGAGGATCCAATCATTGGCACACATGAAAATCATAGTTTTCCTTCCCTTGATGTGCCTCCTATTTGTGATGAAGCTTCTTTACAAAATCTAACCATGAAATGTGATGAACCTCTTGTTTTTCACTTTCCTAAAATCTCTCCTACTAGGACCATAGAAATTAGGGCACAAGAGAATGATACCTTAGAGAAAAAGGATAAAGTCCTAAACAATCATAACAATCAAACAGAGCCTTCTTCTAATATCCTCACTATTGATGAACAAGAAAATTCAACCATTGATAACTCCCTTACATGCGATGAATCCATTTTAGAAGAACCAACCCTTGAATATCAAGAACATTTGGTTTGTAGTTCTCCTAAAAACTCTCCTACTAGGGAAGATATAACTGTGGAAGAAAATGAGAACATTGACAATAGTAATTCCTTAGATGAAGATGATGAAGTGGCATTTGATCATAATGATAAGACTTATGAGGTTATGCACATTAGATATCCCTTGGACTACTCTCCTGAGCCTAAACTTATCATTTATCCACCTTCTCATAAACCACAAGTTCAAAACAAACTTGTCATTATCATCAAACCACCCGAGAACAATGTTTTGCAGCAACCGAGTTACAATATCGTTGCTCATACATACAACACTAGGAACAATCTGCAACCAATACAAACACCTTCAACATACCTCCCATTTCCTAATCCTATCTTGCCTAGTGCCCCTCATTTTACTTCACAAAGTGGATAGGAGTATGATCTTGTTGAAAAAATTAAGAATACTCCTGCAAAGATATCTCTCTGAGACCTGATTCAGAATTCACCTAACTATCACACTATGATTCAAACAACCTTGCAAAAAGTTGTGGTTCCCTCTAGTGCAAACTCAAATGACATAGCAGCCATGATTTAAGGAATAAATGTTGATATTATTTTCCACCAAAGTGAGCTCCCTGCTTTGGAAGTGCAAAAACAATATGATGCTTTCATGGTCATATCTCAATACGATACCACAGGGATAAAGTGAACCCTTGTTGACAATGGCTCAACCTTAAATGTGTGTAGTGCAAGCCTTTTGGATAAAATTGGTGTTGATAAATAAAAAATTCAACCCGACTCTTTATCTATTAAGGGATTTGATAATGTGGGAAATAAATCACTTGGAGTGATAACTTTACCTATTACAGTTGGAAAGGCTACCTTACAATCCCCTATTCATGTTATGCCTCATGATCTGTCCTATAATCTTCATTTGGGAATGTCATGGATTCATAAGATGCATGTGGTACCTTCTAAACTTCATCTTAAAAAGAAGTATGTCTACAACAACAAAGTGTACACATTGGACGGTGATAATGAGCCTTACATTGTATTACAACTTAAGAAAAAAAAAGAAAATCCTTTAAAAACATTAACACTAGAAGTACATAAGTGAAACCCGTACAACATAAAAATAAAGAAAAAAACATTAAAGAAGTCACGAAGCTATTAGAAGATGATTGGGGTTCCTTAGGTTTTGAACATACATTCATGGGAGAATACAAGATCATAAACATAGATTCAAACAAGGGAAAAGAAACAATAGTAATGTCAACACAAAATTCAGACGACCTTTCGAAATCATCAACCTCAACCATTTTAGAATAAAAGACAACAAATTACACGACAAACTTTGATGAAATTAATCATGAGAAATCACCGAATCCAAAAGAAATTAAAAAGATTTATGGAAAAGGTTATGAACTTATGAAACAACTTGGTTATAGTGGAAAAGGATCTGGTGGTAGAGAACATGGTATCCATGTCCACATAGATCCTCTCACACAAGAAAAGACTAGTGGTCTTGGTTATTGTCCCTCAAAATAAATAGGCAAGCCTTCACTTAATATTAACACTATCACAAAACATCCTTCTAAGCCGAGTTTAATAGTAATGTATCCTGAGATGATAGACACTAGGTGGTCTTTATCCTTTGCAAGAAATGAAACAAACAAAGAAATATTCACTTAATGTCAATGTCATCATGAAAAACACTAATGATTTGAATTCATTAGATTTTGCACCTTCCTTTAAAGAAGAGTACAAAATCTTGCAACCTAAAGAGTCTTGTGTAAGTATGAGATCCTGTACTAAGCAAGAGATATCTTTGTCACAAAATAACAAAACATCCCCTACTTTTGATCAAGAAAGTATCTTGTTGAGACTCCTCCAAGGTCGTTTGATATCCCTCCCTACAAGAACATGAAATAAATTTTATTACAAGACTTCATTTTTTGCATATCATAGAATTCATGGTCATTCTACTAATGAATGTAAGGCTTTGAGTAGTAAAATCCAACATCTTAAGGAGTTTGGTGCTCTTCCTTATGTGGAGGAACATAATTCTTCTAATTTATACTATTTTTCACTCTAGCATGTTTCTCATCAATCATTTCGGCTCACCCTTGTCCTACACTAAGTGGGGGCAAGGGATCAGGTAGCCTTGTCCTCGTATGTCACTTGTTGTTGCCTCTTTTGGCTAGTTGACCACCTTTCATGTACATATAAGAGTAATCTTGGGATGTGGGTGACATGCCTTAAGTTGGCTCACATGTGATGTACTGAGTTATAAATGTAACTCAAGATTAAATCTATGGTTCGATCTGCAACTAGAAATAACAATATTAACCCTAATCTAAAATCAAAACTAATCTAAAATCAAACAATAAAGAACGAAATTTGAAAACATAAATGTAAATTGAATTGATCTCACCGAATAATGTATTCACCCTTTCGAATTAACTCCATTGCTCTTCTCCATTTTGCCTTTTAAGTATTCTTACCCTCAGATTTCTGTGTTTGAATGCAAGCATAACTTCGTCGAGTGTCTCAGCAAAATATCGAAGATTGTTTCTTCTCAAAAGTGTATAATGATTTCGGGAGGAGGAATAATGATAATGACAGGCCATTTTATAGATTTTGTGTTTTCAAATGATCGGCTCAGATTGAAAGAGAGATCGACGGATGAGATTGATGAATGCCATGCGATGAGTTATGTGATAGATAGAACGCAAGTTAGAACGTGAGTTCAACTGCAGGTAAAGACTAATTTTAGAACATGAGTTCCAATCTTCATCTTCAAAAAATAGAAGAAATAGACTGTGTATGCAGAAGCCAAAGTTAGAAGTTGGAGAATAAATGCATGATAAATGCATGTGAATGCAAACTTGAGTTAGTTAATTAAATAAAGATATTTAATTAATAAATATAGATCATGCATATGAGTTGGAACTAGTTAATCGACTAGTTGTGACGGAGAGTTCTCTCATAGAGATAACTCGAGTCAGATGATAGGTGCATGTAAGAGATAACTGAATGTTAGAGGAATGTGACATAATTAATTAAATAATCAATTAAATGTTAATTTAATTCAACATTCAAAATATGAGACTTTTAATTAAATAAATAAAGTAATTTATTTAATTTGGCTGTTGAAAAAGATAAATGAATAATTAAATAATAAATATTTAATTATAAATGAAAAGGGGTTAAATGAATAATTAAACAAAGATATTTAATTATAGTTGGAAAAGTATGATAAAGGGGAATTAAATAATAAATTATTTAATTGATAGATAAAGGGGGAAGAATTAATTAGTTCGCAACATAATTAAATAAATATGATTTATTTAATTAATTAAGTTGAATAAAGGATGATTATGAATTAATGAATTAATTAAAAAGGGTATTTAATTAATAGAGGAAATATGTGTTAGAAAGGAAATTAAATAAGTAACATTATTTAATCAAGATGACGGACTATAGAAAATTATGTTGAAATGCGTACTCGTAGGCCTAGACCAATTTTCGGTATCTACAGTTTGCCCCTCTTTGATACAATGTTGGTATGGCATTGTGTCAAAGAAAATATGCCTCGGTCGTGCCCCAGCATGAAACAGGTTAAGGTATGCCCCCTCGGGAAAATTGACAAATTTTTGAAAGTTTAAACAAAAATCAGGAAATATTCCCGATACGTCAATTTGATGATCAGAAATGCTATGGAGTTGACGAAATTGAATTTGGAGTTGATACGGATGAACATGGGTCTTTGGAAGTCGAAAGGTTACACGGCCAGTAGATTAGGTCAGAAGAAATGCCACTTTTAACCCACCTATAAATAGGAATTAGGGGTATTTGGAATTCATTTGCACCCGGAGGAGATAGAAGAACAGAAGAAATTTCTCTAACTAGCTGACGAAATGGCACCCATTCCCTTCGCTAAACAACGTGGTTATAGGATCCGAACCTTCAGACGGCCAGCCGACGCAGGACCACCGGTATGTACGTGAAAACGAACCTTTAAAATTATGTTTTTGCATGGTTTTCGAGGGGTAGAAATTTAGGTTAGCAAATGTGGTGTAGCGCGAACGACGCATATGTAGTCGTAATCGCCGCATCTGACTGCGAAATGACGCATATGCAAATTCACGCATTAGTGGTTTGGTGCACCGCATGTGTATACATGCAACACATCAGTGTGGGGGTTAAACGCATGTGAGGTTGTGAACCGCATGTGCATGAATGATCGCATACGTTAGTGGGCTGTAGACCAGAAAATGCACCGCATTTGTGGGAATGGGTAGGAGAAAGAAACTGCACTGCATTTGCAACAAATCACCGCATGTGGTTCAGTGAACTGCATGTGTAGAAGAAGAACAGGGTTGGGTGTAAAATGCAACGCATATGTGATATGAGCCGCATTTGAGGAATGGTATGACACATTTGAAAAAAATGCACCGCATATGACAATGTAAGCCGCATTTGACTGGAAAAAATTTTCAAAAATATTTGTGAAGTAAAACATGAAAATTTTCTCACATGATGGTTTAAATGCAGGTGGTTTTAGATCCGATCTACACATGGGAGTCGCGACCAGACACTTTTGATCTAAGAGAGACATTGACGTCTACAGAGATTAGATTGCTATGGGTTGTAGGTCTTAGTCACTACTTGTCTATGCCTACCATTTGGGCGAACAGAGGGATGTTGACTGCACTATGTGAGCGATGGCATTCTGAGACATCGTCATTTCATTTGCTAACTGGGGAGTCCACTGTCACATTAGAGGATGTGTATAGGATATTGAGACTACCGATTAGAGGAGAGCGGGTTACATACAATCCGCAGCGAGGATTGACTGCGTTAGCATGCTTCTATCAGGTGGATGACATCAGTAGGCTCGGCATTGAGCACTATGAGATTAGATGGCTGGTGTTAGTAGACAGATACGAGAGGATTGACTGCATCCTATGTACGTTGATTGGGGGTATTGTTCTGCCGGATAGACGAGGTCATGGCTTTCCAGTGGGATGGGGAGTTATGTTGGTGGGGATGTTAGAGAGTGAGACGAGATATGCATGGGGTCCTTGTCTACTCGGGATGTTGTACTTCCATCTGCATGACATCATGTATAGAGATGCACAGTCGTTGAGTTGTGGGACGACATTGTTGATGATATGGGGGTTTGAGAGGATAGCTATATTCCATCCTCCAGTGACAGTAGAGAGAGCCGAGAGATTTCCATATGTATTCCGATATACAGGATAGATCACGTAGACACATGTGGGAGACACAGGATACTGGAGACATGCATTAGATACATTAGATCAGTTTATATGGAGACCTTACATGGATTGTAAGGTGTGGGCGGGTGATAGTACACATTTACCATTCTGCAGACAGACATAGTACTTGATTGGGAGGACTATTTCCAGTGTGCACATTATTGAGTGACACCTGCCAGACAGAGTGTTGAGATAGTTTGGAGAGGTTCAGGATGTGCCTTTGAGCAGAGCAGAATTTGCTCATTCGTCCAGAGAGGTTCCATGGTGGGGTCCCATGATACTAGTGACCACAGCTAAGGTAGACATATAGGCATTACAGCCAATACAGTGGGGATGGAGAGGTAGAGTAGCAGATCTAGGGACGGCAGCAACATATGATGCATGGTGGGTAGTGCATCGCCCGATTCCCTATACAGATCCAGACTTGCCAGCACCCATCGAGAGACGAGGCACAGGGCCGAGAGGATGACGGAGAGGAGGAGGTGCCAGAGTGGGTAGAGTGGGTGGTAGAGATGGCGGTAGAGGTGGTAGACGAGGACAGAGAGGACAAAGAGGGGGACATGCACCTATTGAGGAGGCTGTAGCAGTGGATGTATCGATGGTGGACCTCGGAGGGGGAGGGGATGTACAACCTGAGGGTGAGCATGCTGCAACAGAGGTAGTGGTTGAGGAGCGTGTAGATGTAGATGCGGGACTAGAGGATGTTGCAGAGGATCTGGATGTAGAGATGGATGTGGATCCTCTAGGGATTTTGGCGGGATATGGAGAGGATGACATTGAGGATGATGTGGAGGAGGAGGCACTGATGGAGGAGAAGGAGAGATAGCTTATAGATCGGATAGTGGAGGGGAGACGGGAGGAGGATGCTCCTAGGGATGGTGACAAAGAGGTTCTGGAGGAGAGACTCAAAGTGATGACCATAGAGTTTGACGCGATGAGGTTAGTGAGAGACAATGCCCATGCAGAAAGAGACAGTATCCGTGCAGAGAGGGATAGTGCTCTGATGGAGAGAGATCAGGAAATTGCTCAGAGATAGGAGATAGAGCAGCAGTTCATAGAGGTTAGACGCCTTTGCAGTGGGTCCTCCTCTAATGGCATGGTACGGGAGTTGGTCAGAGTGATGGAGAGAGCCAGTTATTATAGAGAGTTATATGAGGCAGCAGTGCCGGCAGAGAGACGGGGTCCTACATTTTCTGAGGCATGGAGTCAAAGATCACAGAGCAAGAGTTAGAGGACACAAAGTACCGAGGGGGTGGTAGGACCATTGAGGCCAGGTCCATATGACAGGCCGTCCACATCGCAGAGAACACCCACAGGGATGTTCCCACCACATGACAGTAGTGGTAGTGGGACACGATGACATACCTTTGTATACATGTAGACATCTATATTTTGATCACAGAGCTTGTGAGCTCGTGTATTATTTATGGACACTATGATATTGTATTGTGACACACTATTTTGAGTGATATATATATATATATATATATATATGATTTTGGCGGCTTCGATATGACATGCAGTTCTATTTATGATGATGCATGACTTTTATTAGATGATGTATGTACATGTGTTTATGAATGAAATGTTTCTACTTGTTATGGATGATTCTATGTGCGATGGATAATGGAGGTAATGAATGTTTATGCTTATTTATATGTGATGGTGAAATGTATATGCAATGTCTGTTGTGCTATGTTGATATAATGTCAATTATGTATGTAATGAGAATGTTAATGTGTTACTATATGAAAATGCTTATAAAAGATGGATGTAAATGCAAAATGACCTAATGTTTGTGCTGTGTCACAAGACTCTATCATTATGTTGGATGAGAGAAATGTTAATGAATATAGAATGTTAGTAAGAAAGAATGAATGAGTATGAATTTGATTTGAGAAAACATATAATCTTCGATATCCTTGCCAAACTATGCTGTACTTGCAATTTTATCATCACTGGGCAGACATGACACAAATGGATGGTACACACTATGATATGAGATAGACCATAGTGTACAAAATCATCCATCTACGAAAAATAGATAGTCATAGACAAGGAGTGTCAAAACGTAAACTAAGGACAAGATTGCCCCAGTCATTGTTGTCGAGACAAACCATAGACAACAGACAAATAAAATATGGATCATGATACGTCATTGCTCCTCTAAATCCTTGATAGGACATCCTTGAGGAAACTAGTAACATGATTCAAAAAGCCAAAGTTTAAAAGACAATTGACAGATAGCAGCCAAAGAAAAAGAGTCCTGAGACATCCTTGCTTCTCTAAATCCTCCAAGGGACATCCTTGAGAAAGCTAGTAATAGGACTAATTCACAAATCGATACAAAGAAAAGATAAAATAAGATGAAAAGTCATAAAGCCAAATAAATGTATTTGCCAAAACTTGATCTTGTGGGATTGTTTGATGTTGATGTCTGACATAGCATAATGTGAGAGAATGACACATACCGTCTAAGACATTGAGTCTGGTTTCGACTTGGTGACTTCTGTATAAGGCATGACAAAACCTAGTTTCAGAAAGACATGTGTCATATAAGACATTGGAGTCTAATGACTTTGATGCGACAAGCCACATGAGACTATGACAATTTGATGACGTCTATGGACAAGAAAGATATATCTTGCTTAGACATAAGTTGATTGCTTTGACAATGTGTATGATATTGACTTGATGACAAGTTGAGTGTGTGTGTGTAGACAGTGTATGACATGAGATGATACCTCAAACTATGATATGCAACGTGTGTGATAATGATAGTGAATGAACCCTATTGGATTGACCTAGTGTGGTCTCAGGAGCTCATCAATTGATTAGCCTTGCCTACGTTGTACACTTAGAGACCTCGTAGTTCGACACGACCAATGACTTTGAATATAAAAAGAGTCATGATTTAAATGTATGTGATACATAGCAAACCTAGACTGACAGACCTAATACCTCAGGGGCACATCGATTGATGGCCCTGCTTACGTCCTAGTCGTAGAGGAAATGTAGTTCGACTATGACTATGACTGACTTAACATGACTGACTTGACACTGTTTTGTTTTTGGTATTTTTTGACATGTTTTGAATTTTTTGGATTTTTGAAGTTTTCTAATGTTTTTGTTCTTTTTAGGACATTTTCTGATGGTGCGATGCTATGTACAAGGCGTTCATGGAATAGAACAAGGATTTTCCCCCAATCGGGAATAAGACTTGCAAGATGGAGTGGATAATGTGACGGAGTGGGACGTTAGATGTCAATCATTCCAAGCGATGGATAGGACAACCATTTATTATGAATGATGGGGGAATGTCTGATTGGAATGATGGTAGACGAAAGAGCGAGCTTGACTACACATGGTGCCTGTTTGCTAGGTTTTTACCATGGTACTTATCCCTAGCGCCACCGAAGTGGTTTTCACTATAGGACGGATTATTTCCCTTTACTTTTTTTGATTTTCCAATTTTATTTTTTATTTTTTTCAATTTTTTTGGTACTTTCTAGATTAAGACATGGATTCTCAGAAGCAAAGCATAGAACCTCTTTAGATGCAGACTATTGATAGGTGACGAAAACGGATCTCCTTTAGGAGTAGATATTTGGTATGCTCCTAATGCAAAGGCTTCTATGACAATGTACGACCCTAACCAGTTAGGCTCAAACTTTCCTGGTTTCTCTCATTCAGCTTGGTTCTTCGGATTCTCCATTAATACCAGGTCACCAATGTCAAAATATCTATTGAGAACCTTCCTATTGTAGCTTCGACGAAGACAATTCTGATATGCTTGCAAATGATCTAATGCTTTATGTCTTCGTTCATCCAGTAATTCAAGCTTTTGTAGCCTAGAGACATGGTATTCTTCATCGTCGACATGACCCTTCAAAGATACCCTTAGAGAAGGTATTTCGACCTCTATAGGTAAGATAGCTTTGGACCCGAATACGAGGGAAAATGGAGTGGCACCGGTGGGAGTGCGAATGCTTGTGCGGTAAGCCCATAAGGCAGGATTAAGTTGTAGGTGCCAGTCACGACCAATGTCATTGACAGTCTTTTTAAGGATTCTAACAATGGTTTTATTAGATGCCTCAACTTGGCCATTACCTTGTGGGTAATACGGGGTGGAAAAATGATGCTTGATGTGGAATTCTTCACATAAATGGTGTACTTCTTGGTTCTTGAATGGGCGGCCATTATCTATTATTATGGATTGTGGTACACCATATCGAAAAATGATATAGTTCAGAATAAACTTAGATATTTGGGTGCCAGTGATGTAGGTCATGGGAATGGCTTCAATCCACTTGGTGAAGTATTCGGTAGTGGTAATGATGAATTTGTGGCCGTTGGATGATGGTGGGTGTATCTTACCTATGAGGTCGAGTCCCCATTGGGCGAAAGGCCATGGTGAAGTAATTGGTTGAAGCTCCTGTGCTAGCGCTCTTATCAAGTCTCAATGTATTTGAAATTGTCTACATGTCTTCACAAATACGTATGAGTCTTTCTCCATAGTAGGGCAATAGTAACCTAGTCTCATAATCTTATGGGCTAAGGTTGGACCACTCGAATGGGATCCACATATACCCTTGTGCATTGCTCGCAAAGTTGTTTGTGCTTCTTCAGCGTCAAGACATCTCATTAGGGCATTGTCTAAGGTGCATCTATATAGGGTTTCTCTGATGATGGTGTACCTAGCGGACTTACAGATGAAGGTTCGACATTGGTCATTGGACAAGTCTTGAGGTAAGGTTTGATTTGTTAGATAGTCGAATATTTCTTTATACCAAGGAGATGTAGGACCAACAATGGTACACACCATCATAGTATCAGGGATATCATAAGCCGGGACCAATAGCTGTTCAACCAGAAACTCGAACTTAGGCATGTTACTCAGAATATACAACAAGGTACCCACAGTTGCCATAGCATCTACAACTCTATTCTGAATGTGTGGTATTTGTTGAAAAGTTATGTCCTTGAAATATTCTTTAAAACTATTAGCCATTCTCTTGTAAGGGGCAAGCTTCTCATCCTAGTTTCGTACTCATCATTTACCTGTCGGATTACCAGTTGAGAGTCACCAAAGACATGTAGGCTCTTAATGTTCCATTGTGCTGCCATTTTCAAGCCTGTCACTAAGGCTTCGTATTCTGCTATATTGTTTGTACAAGGGAAAGCAATCCTGAATGATTTGGGAATGGTATCACCTTGAGGTGTGACAAATAAGACACCAGCTCCTGAACCACGATTTGTATGTGACCCATCAAAGTACAGTTTCCAGTTGGTTTTAATGTCAATGTTGAATAGAAATTCATCTGGAAAATCTGCCACTAAGGGATGATCTGCTTTTATAGGTGCATCAGCTAACTGATATACAATCACCTGTCCTTTTATAGCCTTCCTCTCGACATACTCAATGTCATACTCACTAAGTATCATGACCCATTTAGCCAATCGGCCTGTTAAAGCTGCCTTACTTAGAAGGTATTTGAGTGGATCAATTTTTGCAATTAACACTGTTTGTCGATTGAGCATGTAGTGCTGAAGTTTTTGGGTAGCAAAAACTACCGCAAGACAGGCATGTTCTATGTTGCTATAATTCAATTCGTAGCCCATTAAGGTACGACTGATGTAATAGACTGCTCTCTCATGACCTTGATCATCTTTTTGTGCGAGAAGAGCCCCTAATGCCGACTGAGTTGCTGAAATATATAAGATCGAAGGATTTCCTTCTGTAGGTGGCATTAAGACTAGTGGAGTTAGCAAATAGTCCTTGATTTGTTGGAATGCTTCCTGGCATTTAAGCGTCCACACAAATGGTACTCCTTTCTTGAGTAGATGTTGAAATGGACGAATCTTTTTTGCCAGTTGTACTATGAATCGCCTAATTGACTGTAGTCTACCCTGTAGAGTTCTGAGTTGTCCTATGCTGACTGGAGGAGGCATTTCTATGATAGCTCTGACCTTCTCTGGATCTACTTCAATGCCTCTTCGAGAGATGATATACCCTAACAGTTTCCCCAATTTGACTCCAAAGACACACTTCTTCGGATTCAGCCTGACATTGTAGTTCTCTAGCCATTGGAATGTCTTATTTAAAACCTTTAAATGAGCTTCTCTTGTTTTTGATTTTTCTATAATGTCATCGACATAATCTTCCATGAGAATGTGTACAAAGTCATGGAAAATTGTAGTCATTGCGTGTTGGTAAGTAGCTCCTGCGTTCTTAAGCCCAAAAGGCATAACATTCCAACAGTATGTGCCCCATGGACATGTGAAAGCTGTCTTATGTTAGTCTTCAGTTGCTATTTTAATCTAGTTATATCCCAAGAAACCATCCATGAGGGATAGCATCTCATACCCTGCTGTAAGATCCACTATCATATCTATATTCGGCAAAGGGAAGTCATCCTTAGGACACGCCTTGTTGATGTCTCTAAAGTCTGTGCAAATTCGAATGCCCATAGTTGGTTTAGTCATGGGTACAAGATTCGATATCCAATCTGCATAGTCTATTGTCCTTATGAATCCTACATCCAAGAGTTTCTTTAGTTCTGTCTTGACCAATAGAGCAATCTGCGGGTGCATTTTTCTTAACTTTTGTTTGACTGGTTTGATGCCTGGCTGCAATGGTAAATGGTGCAATATTAGATCTGGATCCAACCCAGGCATGTCAGCATACGACCATGCAAATTTTATCTGTCTCTTTTGGAAGAAGTCCTTAAACTTAGGTTTTTTTGTCTCTGTTAAAGAAGCTGCAAAATATACCATCTTTGGATTCTCTTCTGTACCTATGTTGACTGCAACTGATTCTTCTGCTAGCATCAGTGACTTTTCCTGTTCAACGGGGAGAATATTTAAACCTCTATCCTTGGGTGCCTCAGGGAGGTTTTCGCCCTTGGATACATCCTTTATTTTGACTTTTTCTTCATCCAAAGGTGCCTTTCGGTTTTCACTAGGGACTCATCATTGTTCTTTTCATTGTCTTTTTTCTTTTTATCCTCATTTTTGCGACTAGAGGTATAAATAGACTCCCCAAAATATGCTTTATCGTCCAAGTCTATGGTAAAACCAGCTTTATGATCCCGTCTTGGTATGCCTTCTTGAAGTCCCATGAACTCAGCAATTGCTTCCTCATTCTTGAATGTGTCTAAGATAGGTGTACCTTGTTGATCCCAGTCTATAAGTTCGAGATATATGAGGGGCATGTCATCATCGGAGTTTTTAAAGGTAGCCGCTGACAGGGTGAATAGTGAATGGTTGACATGGTCACAAAAGTTCTGGACTAACTCTTGCTGGGTCTTTTCCTTACGGGTAGGTAAACGTTGATGTGGGACCATTGCCTGGGATAGGTCATTAGAAGATGGTGGTTCAGGTGCCCAAGATGCACAATCGAGTTTTTCCCAATAATAGATCTTATGCCATTCTTCTTTGGACAAATGTTTCTTAGGACAAGGACTAGATGGTTTGGTTATAGGTTTCACGTTTAGGTCCAATTCTCCAAATAGTGCATCTATGTTCATGGTGCTGGTAGATGAAAGGGAATCCCATTCACCATCGCTTGAGTAAGGGGACTCATCAAAGATTGGAGGGTTGTCGTAAAATGGGGGAGGTGGATCATGAGATGTCTTGGTGTCTGCGTAAGCACTCACTTCCTCTTGAAATAGTGACAATGTACTAGGAAACCCAATTCTAAGCGGTTGACACCCTAGCCCTAAGTATTTCGGTCGTGGGTGGACAGTAATCGGTTCCATCCTTCCATTTTGATGTAGGCCTAACCCACTGTGCCCATCATAGCCTTCCTTTTGCATTATCTTAAAGCCTTTTCCATATTGGTTCTTAGCTATTTGAATAGATGGGGAGGGGTATTCATGTTCTTCTTGATACAACTAGGAATCACCTTGGTCCACAATTTCCTCGTTTAGCTCTCCCCATTTAATCAATGTCCTTGTAGGGGGAACATTGAATATGACTATTGACTGTATTCTATCTGCCATAGGTAGGCCATATACCTTAGGTGGAATCAGTTGACTGACATAGTATGATGCCTTTATACAATACTCGCCAAAGCCCTTGTCTTGGATTTCAAGTTTAGGAGTAGTTGATGGAGGTGTGAATGATTTGGACTTAGTGAGATGTGATGAGTCAATGTATTGGGATGAATTGGATGATGAAACTTCTTGATTAATTGGTACTTGGTGTTGTGGAATTCCCTTTAGGCTTGTACAATACTAAAATCGATTTGGATCACCATCAATAGTGATCTCGGTGCCATTATGTGGAAATTTGAGACATTGGTGATACGTTGAAGGTACAACTTTCATTGCATATTTCCAAGGTCTACCTAACAACAAATTGTACGGAAGAGTGAGATCCAAGACTTGGAAGCTGGTGTTCATGATTGCTGGACCAATTTTGATAGGGAGTGTGACCTCTCCTTTGGATGATCTTTCCTCATCATCGTAAGCCTTGATGACTATACTCTTAGAGGTATCTACACAATCTTCTGAGAATCCTAATGCCTTAACGAATTTTAGGGTACATAGGTTCAAACCTACTCCTCCATCTACCAAGACTCATTTGACTTTGGTTTCATGGACTAAGACTTCAAGATGTAATGGGTCATTATGATCATATTTTTCTGTCGAGTAATCCTGTTGGGAAAATGTAGCAATTGACATCTAAATCAGTAGGGACAGTTGTGTTCTGCAAAGCGTTATCAAGAATGGATCGATGCTCAGGTGATAAGGTCAATAGTTCCAAGATAGATATTTGCACAGGGGTTTTACTCAATTGATCAAGAAGGTTGTACTTGAACTTGGAAGCTTGTGTAGATGGCTCAGAAGAAGGACCTGGAATAGTGATCTTGGTTCTGCGTGTGTTGACACTACATTCTGGAGGCTTCTTAATGGTGAAGGTATCGACATGCTCATCTGCAACGCGGAGGCTATTTATAATCTTTCCTTTTCCATAGTCAAAATTGGTGTTTGCATAATTGGTTGATGGATCAGTCTTAGGTCCTGACGCGGAGGCTTTTCCTTTTGTGTGGTCATGTAATGGGTCCTTGAAGACCTTCTGATCACTATTCTTGGTGTTTTTCTGTCCACCGACGTCTATGGTTCCATTCTCCACAAAGTCTTGGATAATGCCCTTGAGTTGGTGACAATTTTGTAGGTTGTGTCCTTTTATTTGATGATATTCACAATGGGCTTTGTCATCCCACCAGGAAGGTTTAAATTGCTCAGGATCATATTCTCTTGGTTCCAATGGTTTGATGAGATTGTGTTTAATCAATTCTTTGTAAATAACCTCGATCGGTTGTCCTAGAGGAGTAAATTCATGTGTTGGAAATCTTCTTTGAGGTCGTTGTTGCTGCGAATTTTGGAGATAGTTAGCCGTTTGATCTGGATTATCCATTATGTCTTGATTTTGGTTGTATCCTCTTAGTGTGATAACTGGCCTTGTATGTATGTTTTTAGCATTGACAATGCCATCATTTGTAACATTCTTGTTTCTGGACCAGAATTGTCTTCTATCATTTGGCACATTTTGATTTTGGACAGTAAGATTCCTACCTGGTAACTTTATTTTGCCTTTATCAATAAGGCCTTTCTCAAGGATGATGCCTTTCTGTACCAAGTCTAGGAATGAGGTACAACAATGTACTCTTAAATCACTTCGCAATTTTGGATTGATGTTCTCTAGGAATATCGTGACCTTTTGTTTCTCTGGTATCTCAACTGGACATCTGCTAGCTAGACTTCTCCACCTCTGAAAGAAAGTGGTGAAAGTTTCGCTATCTTCTTGTGTCATGTGGCACAAGGTTGCTATTGTTATCTCATTGTTTATGTTGAAGGTGAAATGTTTGACAAACTTTATAGCTAATTCTCCCCAAGAGCGTATACCATATGGTAGTTTAGAAAACCATTCCAGTCCTATCCCAACAAGGGTTCGTGGAAATAGTCTCATCAGATATGTGGGGTCATACAATATGTGCATGTATGCTGTTGAGAACTCCCTAATATGTTCTAGAGGATTCTTTTTCCCATTATACTTAGGCAAAATTGGTATAATGTATCCATGGGGAAAAGGTGTCATGTAAAGTGCTTTGTCAAATGGACATGGACATAAGTCTTGTAGTGAGATAGTTTGTTTGCCTGACATAGACATATTATCCATTTGTTGTTGGAGATTTTGCATTTGATTCTAAAGGACATCGACTTGTGTCAAGGACATGGTGTTGGCATTGTTCGGATCAATGTAGACGTTCTGATATGCCATGTTTTGCGATGGGTTGTGATTTGGTGAAGGAATATATCCCATTTGAATAGTCCGTTGTGGGATAGGAATATATCCTGTTTGAATGGTTTGACTTGGTGGAGGAATATATCTCGTTTGAATGGGTTGACTTGGTGGAGGAATATTCCCTATTTGAATGGTCTGATTTGGGATAGGAATATTCGTACCCGCCTTGGATCTTTTACCAATCGTGTTGGTGCCAAAGGGGTTGGATGAAGTTGCTCCCATCGTAAATTGTAAACCTTGTGTTATGTTGAAAGGGGTTGTGTTTACAATTGATGATGTCTGAGTTGGTATGCCAGTTGGTATTGCTGCGGTGATTTGGGGCATAAAACCACTTGATGTCGCTGTTTGCATTGGTTGGGTAGATGTCATTTTCAATGTGTGAACGTCAAATCCTGGTGGTAGTGTGGCACCTTCTACTAGCAATTTTGCTAGATAGCGTTGGGGATCATTTTCCAAGCACTCGTCCATGAAGGATGCAAATTCAGGATCTTGGATTGCAGACTCTATGTCTTCAACAAAGACTCATCCATTAGCATCTCTAGTGACAAATTTATCAAGCAATGGTTTGTGTGGTTTGTTCTTCCTAGGTTGTTGAGTGCTGAAAGGATTGATAAACTCATTGGGGTCTGTCATTTCTTTGTGCCTCTTTTGAGACCTTGTTTCGACCATAAAAAAAGTTGCTCAAAATGGGGTAATGTAGACTATGCCTAAGAACTGATATGACTTATTTCTATGTTTTTGGATTTTTTGGACAATAAGGATGTTGCTAAAATGATTTCTAGAAAGACATATATTGAGATGACGTATGGTAAGACGGACAATATGTAAGACCTTGTGTAGACTATGATTCTAAAATGGGTATAACCTACCTCCTATGGAGTAAATGCATGCAAGGATTTGTTTTGACCAAGGAAGCTGATTGTAGGACAAATGACAGTTGACAAGGTGAACTTTCCAAACTAGACTTGTTGAGCTGAAAAGATTCACTAGATAAGACTAAGGTGACTAGGTTTGATGAGTGTGAAAAATCGGGACATGAATTTATCCGAAGACGAGGAAACTTATCTATGCTGTGATGTGCAATTTCCTAGGGAGTATCTAGATGCATGCAACTTAGGATGACAATACGAAGACGTGGATTGTAACTAAGATTTCCGAGGAAGTATCTATATGCATGTGACTTTGGATGACTATGACGAAGACGTGGATTGTAACTAAGACGTATATAACCACCTAATGGATGCAAGATTTTTGAGCAAAATTTTGACAGTTTTTGTTCGGACTCAGTTTGCAGTTTTGATTGTTCTCTGTTAACAGGCAAATGCGGTTCACCTAATAGTTGCGGTGTTTCTTACAGTTGCGGTCTTTCCTATGACAGTTGTGGTTTACCAATTCACATGCATTTTTCCTATTTTGGACTCTAAAAAACAAGTTTTCTTGACAGACACTTGTGGTTCGGACTTTGACACATGCGACTCAAGATGTGACAGATGCACTTCAAAACTTTGAGATTGTGAAAATTATGACAGACAGATGTGGTTATTCCCCTTACAGATGCGGCGATTAAACTGACAAATGTGACTCTGTTCCTGACATAATTTTTTTTTTCCGAAAGTTGTTTGACTAACCTTGTTTGTTTGATCAAGATTTTGGCAAATACAACAAACAGCAAACACGGCATTCAAAGTATTTTCATTTTTGTGATGAATGAACTATTGAGACTCGAAAAACATTTACACCCTAGGCCTTTAGGACAGTACTTGTTGAATTCTTACTTGGATTTCTCCAACTATGCATATTTACGGTGGATGATTAGTAGCTTGACCCCACTGGCTCCCCTCCACGACACTCACTTATATGGGGCAGCCAAGCTACAGTACCCATGAATCTCCCATGGCATACTTTTCATCTCTACATGTAAATCGTAAGATTGTAAGATGGCTTCATAGGTCCGACCTGCTGCACCAACAAGTAGATAGGATTTTGGTAACTCTACAACAAGGATTTTAATTCGGGCATTCCATTCGTGGGACACTAACCAATGTCGGCGAGAGTCTATTTCTGTCCATCTCGTCGGATTAGTGTGCATGATTCTTGGGGTTTCCCCAAGAATCCACTTTTGTATACCGGCTGGAAGTCACTTGGCTATAGCGTGCTACCGGTCTGAGTCATCTTGGGGTGAGTAATTTTTCCCACCAAGACAGGCCCAAGTTCTAGAGTTAGTAACTGTTTCTCTTACACCCAGGATCACATGAATGCGCAAGGGGAGAGGATACTTCAATTACTAAATCGTGGGGTTATAAACTAACAATGCAGACATGAAAAACACTGGTAAATTATTAAGCCGAAACGAGATTGCTTACACTACCAAGTAGAAGTTCATTTTAACCCACAAAACGATTATCTATCTACCAAAATAAAAAGTAGGCTAAAATGATAAAAGCATTAGGTCCTGCATGCAACTTTGTCAGTAGTTCATTGTTTGTCTTTGGTTTTTGTATTGTCTTCTATGCTTCATCCTGCAAACACTTGTTATTCCACCTTGACACAACTGAACCAAATATTAGCGAAAATCCAAATCATGAAAAAAAAGCAAAAATCAAAAAATGGATGCACGAAAATCGATAAAACAAATAAAAATCTTTACCAGCCAGATGCGGCTTTTGGAGTCACAGATGTGGTTCAAATGGTTGCAGGCGGATGCCATCAATGGAGTGTCTGATGCGGTTTGAAATTTGTCTACTGGCAGATGCGGCAATAGACAGGAAGATGTGGCTTTTGACAGGCGAATGCGGCGAACGGCAAGCGGATGTGGCGATTGACTGCCTGATGTGGTTTATGGCATGGCAGATGCGGTTTGTAAGTACGGATGCATCACTGTTTTTGACAGATGCAGTTCACTAGACGAAAAACCAGTGAAAAAGAAACAAAAAACAGAAACGGAAAACGGAAAGATGTGCGGATTTTGAAGTGCGTTCACATCAGGTTCTATAAATGTAACTCAAGATTAAATCTGTGGTTTGATCTGCAGCTAGAAATAACAATATTAACCCTAATCTAAAATCAAACAATACAGAATGAAATTTGAAAACATAAATGTAAATTGAATTGATCTCACCGAATAATGTATTCACCCTTTCAAATTAACTCCATTGCTCTTCTCCATTTTTCCTTTTAAGTATTCTTGCCCTAAGATTTCTATGTTTGAATGCAAGCATAACTTCGTTGAGTGTCTCAGCAAAATATCGAAGATTGTTTCTTCTCAAAAGTGTATAATGATTTCAGGAGTAGGAATAATGATAATGACAGGCCATTTTATAGATTTTATGTTTTCAAATAATCGGCTCAGATTGAAAGAGAGATCAACGGATGAGATTGATGAATGCCATGCAATGAATTATGTGATAGATAGAACGCGAGTTAGAAAATGAGTTCAACTGGAGGTAAAGACTAATTTTACAACATGAGTTAGAACATGAGTTCCAATCTTCATCTTCAAAAAATAAAAGAAATAGACTTTGTATGCAAAAGCCAAAGTTAGAAGTTGGAGAATAAATGCATGATAAATGCATGTGAATGCAAACTTGAGTTAGTTAATTAAATAAAGATATTTAATTAATAAATATAGATCATGCATATGAGTTGGAACTAGTTAATCGACTAGTTGTGACAGAGAGTTCTCTCATAGAGATAACTCGAGTCAGATGATAAGTGCATGTAAGAGATAACTGAATGTTCGAGGAATGTGACATAATTAATTAAATAATGAATTAAATGTTAATTTAATTCAACATTCTAAATATGAGACTTTTAATTAAATAAATAAAGTAATTTATTTAATTTGGCTGTTGAAAAGGATAAATGAATAATTAAATAATAAATATTTAATTATAGATGAAAAAGGGTTAAATGAATAATTAAATAAAGATATTTAATTATATTTGGAAAAGTATGATAAAGTGGAATTAAATAATAAATTATTTAATTGATAGATAAAGGGGGAAGAATTAATTAGTTCGCAACATAATTAAAAAAATATGATTTATTTAATTAATTAAGTTGAATAAAGGATGATTATGAATTAATGAATTAATTAAAAAGGGTATTTAATTAATAGAGGAAATATGTGTTAGAAAGGCAATTAAATAAGTAACATTATTTAATCAAGACGACGGACTATAGAAAATTATGTTGAAATGTGTACTCGCAGGCCTAGACCAATTTTCGGTATCTACAATAGATTTTGGAGGCAACTCTCTTTTCCTTTTCATTTTGTGTACTTTAAAGTAATTTCTCACAACATGGTGTTAGAAATTCCTTTAAAGTGGGGGAATACATTGGTATGATTTCATTTGCATTTATTTTTATGTTCCTTGTGCGATTTTCTTTCTTTTTGTGATGCATCCTTTTCTTGGTGGTGTCATAGGGTTTGATTTCCTCCGAGAGTGTGATATTTCTTTGACTTGTCCTCTCTTGGAGACATTAAGCACAATGTTCCCTAAGAAGAGACCTTGCATGAACTAAGAAAAATCCCTTCGAACATCCCTTTTGCTTGTTACATTTTCCTTTTTGTGCCTAATTAAAGTCATGGAGGTATGGATTTGATATGGTTCCTTGGGGCTCACCTAGTGGACAACTAGATTCACTAGCCCTTGTGAGGATGCATTTTTGTGCCTTATTAAAGTCATGGAGGTATGACTTTGATATGGTTCCCTCGGGCTCACCTAGTGAACAACTAGCTTCACTAGCCCTTGTGAGCATCCATTTTCTTTTGTCCTTATCATAGTCATGGGGTTATGATGTTGGTATGGACTTCTTGGGGCTCATGTACTGAACAACTAGCTTCACTAGCCCTTGTGAGCATGTGTTTTGTTTGCATAGTGGAAAAAAAATTCCACTTGTAAACCTTTTTCAACAAATAGCCTAGATTAAGTCCACCATGATGGATGGCCAGTCAAAGTTTGATCCGTGTATTTTTCCTTTTTTCTATCCTTGATGGTGTATGATGGCGATTTAGTTATGGCTTCATATATCATCCACAAGTGTGTTTCTTTTTACCTATGTTGGTTTGTCATAGGATCTTGATCTCAAGGTCTTGATCATCCCTCTTGATCATTGTCATCCTATCTTACTAACATTGGTGCATTTGAACCCCTCTTGATTGCGTGGTTAGCTACTTTAGTGTGAGTTTGAAGCAAGTTCATCCTCTCACTAAAGTGGGGACTAAATGTAGTGTAGTAAAATGCATACCCTTGCATTTTCACACTTGTTTGGACCTCCCTTTATTTATTTATGCTTCTCTATGGCTTAATTTGTCCTATTTTGCATCCAGAAGCCTAATAAACTATATATTTTTATCAAAAATCTTGACAAATATCAAATGATAAATGATAATTTAATGTTTCTATCTATGTGTCCTTGATTAATGGACTAGGACTAGAACACCACCTAGGGTGTATTTTTCCTCCATGGGTCTTGGGACCCTGATCCTGAATGCACCTAAAAAGGTCCCTTTTTGGAGTTCATGCCTCGAGATTTGAGCCTTGGGACTAAGATGCCACCTAGGGCATCTTAGTTCTCCTTGGCTTATTTTTGGGATTCAATTTCAAATCTTGGTAGGATTTGGCCTCCTTTAATTAATGAATTCATATGTTGACTTGTGTAATTTAGAGATATTAAGCATAAATAAGTATAAATACAAGGTTCCTCCACTCATTTTTCATAACAAGCATTCAAGTATTCATTCCTAAGGAAAGTTTATGCATTCAAGAGTATTTCATCAAGCATTTGGAGCCATCATCAAGATTCAAGAATCATGTCAATAGTTTAGTGCATCGATTCATGTTGTTGAGCCAAGATTGTGGATGTAGCATTGGAGATCTATTTGCAATTATTGTTCACATCATATCCAAGGATCCAAGATCTACATTCTTCATGGCCACTACATGGTAGATCGCAGATTGGATTTACAAGACATCATCCAAGGTGATATCATTTACATATTTCATGTTTCATGCTTCATTTCATCATTTGGTTTAATTACCAACAAGGGTTTTGACCAAGGAAAACCCCCATTCACTAACAAAAAATTAAGTTTTGTCCCTTCTTGTATATTTGTGATTGCAGATCTAGGTTGAAGGCTTGAAGATCCTTTAAAGCGAAAATTTGTCAAAGTTGTATTCCAAAGTTGTCATCTTCACGAAAACTCACCTATAGGTCAGATCTAGAAGATTTAGGACTTCAGATCCGAGAAGAAGCAAGTGTAGACCTTGGAGCTCAAGACCACCTTCGTAGTTTTCAAAAATTCAGAATAGGACTAATACACCACCTTGGGCATCTTAGTCCTCCCAAGCCTATTTTTTAGAAATTCTTTTAGATCCAATTCTAACATCCAAAGATTCTACATCTGCCCTAAAAAACAATAGCAGGACTAAGACAACAGTAAGGGAATATTATACCTCCATAAGACTTTTTGGATAACTTCTTTGCATTTCTGGAATCCTCACAAAATCTCTAGACTTCCCAGGTACACATACCCTAACTTGGTGTAGCTTAATTTCATCATTTGATCTCATTATTTAGCTTGTATTGCTAGATTTTGTAGGTTGAATGCTTATTTGTCTTTTCCAAGCATTTGCTTGGTGGTGAACCCCTTAAATCCTAAAAGAACCCCTCCTAGGTCTTCCTTATTGAGAAAATTTGACTCACCCTTTTAGGTTGATAGTGTTATATTTAGGATCAGAAATGAAAGCAATCAGAAAATTCAACACATAAGACAATGAACACAACAAGATACCCTGGGAAAACCCTCCTACTCAAGGGAGAAAAACCTAGTAAATATATCTCTTATATATTGAAGGAATAAGAGCAGAAATCTACCTACAACTCAGGCCCAACACAATGCTGAATTTGATACAATGAATAATGCCTCTCCTAGATGAAAAAATATAAATGAATATTTTTCTCCTTGAAATTAGTCTACTGCTACAAAATGATGATCTATTGCTACAAGATGATGATCTGCTGCTCAAGTATGAACTTCTTCTAGGAATGTGAATTATGATGAATGAACTTGATGATCAAATGAATGATCATCACCTTGTATTTATACAAAACTAGGTGACTCTTCATTTGGGTTGGCCTCTTTTAAGAAACAAGGCGACTCTTCTTAAAATTATTATATATAGCAAGTTCGACTTGCCTTGGTATTATTTATCCATCATTTTTAAATTTGAGAGAAAGATATCTCTCACTAGTATAACATCAACAATAGTCAATCCAATTAGGGTTCCTAGGAAATTATTGAATGATAATAGGAGAAAAGTGGTGTTCTATGACCTAGGTAATAAAGTACCCATTTTCCTATTGTTCAAATCCCACAATAATGACTCCCACTTTTAGGCGAAAGTAGGACATTGATATCAACATTTTAAACTAAATCTTCACTTTTTGAGATCTATAGAAGCTAAACCATTAAGAATTTGAAGATGATGCAAACTAGTGATTTGTGTTAATGTTTGTGTAGGTTATATATATATATATACAATAAATTGTGAATTTTTTCACATAACTTTTAATAACTAGTTCTTATAGTAAAAAATATTTTTTGAAAAGTAGTGTTTATGTTGTCATGTATAACAATTTTTGTAGAAAGGATAAAATTGTGATTTTTAAAATATAGATTTTTAACATCAATATCTAGTGCATGTATATTTTTTAATTAATTTTTGAAGTCAAAGTAATTATAATTTGGACATAGGTGTTTGTTTTCACACACAACATGTTGTATATATCGATTTTTTTTTTTGGTGAAACAAGGATATCAATACGTAGTGCAAAATATTTATTTGAATGCTTTTTCGATATTTTACTATTTTTTCACCTATGTAAAACAAAGAACTTGATGTTCTGTGAATAAATTATGCTCAATAAAAATTAAAATTTGAATACATAAAATAATAAAAATATAGTGAAATTATAATTGTTGGAAAGCTCATTTTGAGGACTACGATCAAGTGCAAATTATCTTGTCAAATTAATTACATCTAAAGGTCCAACCTGAGTTTAAAAACTAGAATTTCTAATGAAATTTTGAATGAGACACTAAAAATGTCTTGCTAAGGTGTTTCATTCAAACAAAAGTAGTTAAGGTAGGAAAAAATGATATTATTTAAGGACCTTCAAATGAAGGCCTACTAATAAAATAATATTTAAAAAATTATCAGTTAACCTTTGAGTTAAGGCTACTTTTAGCTGACCTTTTTCAATTAAATGTTTATTCAAATTATGTATATATACAAGGTCATTTTTTATGTTTTTAATATAATAATAATAATAACTTTTGGGTATTTTTTGCAAGTGCTCTACATTGGGTGAGATCATATTTTACAAAGAAGAAGATGGGAAGTAAAAGGACAAGGCAAAATAAGACTGCATGATCTCATTCAGTAGAAAGGGTATAAAACTTACTAAAAGAAAGGATGCAATGATATTATGCTTAAAGAGAAGGTATGTATTTTATATAAATTATAATATTTTCAATTAAATCATCATCTACATAAGATTAGGATCAATAAGATAAAGTTATTTTCAATTGAACTAACTTTTTCAATTCAAGTATCTTTTTAATATATTCATTTTTTTATTTATTGTGGATCCCATTACCATTCCTAATTCCTCTACTAAAACCAATATGTTCGTTACTACTTATCTAATACCCTAAATCTTAAAGGTCCTAAGCCCTAAAACCTAATCACTAAGTATTATTAAGTTTAATCTATGACTATATGTCTTCCAACCAAATTCTCCCCCACTAAATTAAATAATCATTCTTTTAAACTAGAGTTATACACCTTACTCGCTTTGCATATATGATAAACCCTAGGTCCTATCTAGGACCCTACCTTAATGGAGATCCCCCTTATGAGATTTCTTTGTAAACCTAGTCTAAATTCTTGATAATCATGTCCAAAAAATATGATGAAATATCTTAGACATATATAGATTATTGGTCTCATCCTTGAAACATCCTAGAGACATGTAATTTGACCATACTTGAAACATACCTACTCCTAAAACCTAAAACCTAAACCCTAAACCTTAAATATTATTTAGTTAAATCTACATAAATGACTATTTCTTGGTTGAATTATCTTTAAATAAATTCACTAATACACACACATAAGTTAGGATTTTAGACATATTGTATCTACATAAAAAAATAATAATTAAGTATTAAAGTTGTCATGAAAAATAAATCATCTAACTTAAATTAGATTTGTGTGAGTTTCCAATACAAATCCTTTTCATTTTATTAATTTTTTAATATAGTTTCATTAAAGTTGTGGAAAAGTTTAGAATAGTTCACTAATGCATGATTTTATAAAATTTTGGAGTGATTTTGAATTAGAAATAGCCTAAATTCAAGATAATCCAAAGTAATTTATAGAGATAATCCAAATTTCTATCCAAATATTGGCACATTTCCATCTAGTAATATTTTCTAAATTATACATTGTTTGGCCAATTGAATGATCTTGCAAATACCCACCTTTTCCCCTTGGAGTAAAAGTAATATTAGAAAACCTTATCTATATTGATCTTTAAAAAAATAATGTATTGTACTCAAATTACTTAAATCAAACATTGAAATACCATGATATAATAGTGACTTTTGACATTTCCTATTTTGTGTGATAGATATCTATAATATTTTTTTATAAAATAAATAACTAAATTTGAAAATAAATACAAGCATCAATTAGGGGATAAAACCATCACTAGAGTTAATATTGTTAGGAATAATTTGGCAAGTAATTGATCCTCATAAAAATAAGTAAAGAATCTTTAGTAATACAAGTCCTTATAGGAAGTATGTTGCAAGATTGTTGCAGGTGTTGTCCTATTAAAGGTGTTATCTCTGATGTCAACATAATGGTAGTGTCTGAAGCAATCATTGTGTTGATCAAAAGTATTGTGGATGATTGTATTATATGTCCTTTGATGCCAAACATCACATAAAGATATGAAAGAGTTTCATGTAGTGAATAGCTTAGGAAGAAGCTCTAGAAAATGCTTCACATTCCTCTGCATTTGAAGATATGGCCTTGTGGTTTGGAAGTTGTGAAACAAAATTTTTCCTTAGCCCTTTTGATTTTCGACTTTTACTTTTGGCTTCAGGAAGATCCTCACACAAAAGGTTGTGTTTCCGATGGGCACACAATGCACCACGTGCTGGCTGCATACGTTTTGTTTATCGCCTTCCTTTTGGGAAGGAAGTTGGGCCACATGTCAGCTTGGTGGAAGATTTCTCATAAGCGCTTTTCACAAATCCGAGAATGTCCGCTCTCTTGACACGTCATCTCTTCACTACGGGAAATTTGTACAAGAGTTTTTCTTTGGAGTTTGTCAAAGCGTACCTTGCTTTATTCTTTCAGGAGTAAGGATGTGAGTTGGTGCCACCAAAGCCACTTGATCGGTTGACAAGACTATTGCCAGGTTGTTTTCTAGGATCCAAGAGTTTATGGAGGGAAATCCTATTCAAATATCTAAGGGATATTAATGTGGTAGTTGAGAGTTGATGAGCGAGGATCGCTGCACCCTAATTAAAGATCTAGGATTAGATTTTGAGCTATCACGTGCTGACATTTGGAAGTCATTACTTCTGGGTAGAGGTGTTGTTTCTCTCTCCTTGATGGCTATAAGTTAGAAGTGACAACATGAAGAAAGGGTGTAGTGACCCTCTAGATGGCTTTGGTATTTCAGTTGTTTCTGAGTTATTGTTAGTCATTAGTTTCTTTTGAGACTATATTACTTTGATGCATTATGTCATGGATTACATGATCGGCTGTGAAACTTTGTTGATGATACTACACTTTACTTTATGATCCTCTATTTATTTTTGTGAGATGACATTATTATGATGGTATATGTTGTTGTTGAATGTTAATGATGGTACTATGATGTTGATGTAATTTTTTTTGTCTGCTTGGGTGAAGGTGACAGTGTAGCAGTACTCATCTATGAGTGCCCTGCTACGTTGTGATTTTTCTTCACGGCGTGTCTTCTGTTATATATGTTGTTATGGTTGACCGTGAAGTTTGATGCAACTTTCAAGTATAGGCATTGACTCCACCTACTTCGTCAGGTTTGAGCGTGCCAAGGCCTAATGGAATTTTTGATGGGAGATAGTTCTGGTCCTCTGTCTTGAGCCATCGTTCTGGAAATAACGAGTATCATTTTGTTACCCATCTATTTTGTTGTTGTTCATTCTGTCGTGTTGTCTATTGTTTCATCATTTCAGTTTATGATTGTCATGTCTTATATTGATCTGCTTGGATTAATTAAATGGTTAAATCGTATGCATTAGAATTATCAGTGATTTATTGCTTTATCAGAATTAAAGTGTAAATTACCATGCTTAATTTGCAAGTGTATTTTAAATTTATTTGAGGAAATAATATATATATAGGATTATTAAAATACATTGATATTTGTGGAAGAATAATTATGCGTAATTGATTTGTTTGTACAATTTCAATGTTTTCGAAAACTGATAAATTATAACAATTAGTTGTGATTTAGATTTGTTAAAATATCTTGTTTAGATCATGACGTTGGAAAAGTTGAACTTGTTGATTAAATTGCATGCAAACAATGAGTTAAGTGATGGATTGCATTGTGACCAAAAAGGAAGGATATAGCATAGAAAGGAAATTAATTTTCACACACGACAATTGGTTTTCGAAAAGAGGAATTGCTGTTTTCATGGGAAAAAGTTTGTCTCTGTATTTTTTCTGGGGTTTTGGTTGAAAAGTTGAAAATTGAACATTGGAGGCCGTGCTCGTGCTGTGAGAGTTCAGTGGAATGAATTTTTGGGGTTTTACTTCGCCGTTGCTCGAATCCGGGAAAAAGATTACCAGGTTTTCCTTCTTTTAAATTCATGCTGGTTTTTAATTGAAAACATGCAAGTTCTTGTTGTATTTTTGTTTGAGATATGCTGCGGAAATGGTCTTGAAAACCTACACAACAAAAGAAAAAAAAAACCATTATTGATTAGATAATTTGCACTTAAGTGAAATCACATGAATGGGTTTCTAAATTATTTAGATGGTTTCAGATTCATTTCTCGTCCATGGATTGTACAGTTTTTCCGGCGTATGTGTTCCTCCTTTCGCGTATGCATACATTTGTAAACTGATGACTTTAGTTTCTTTATTGTATGCCTGGAACTTTTGAATGGGCGTGGATATGATAGTATTGTTTGATGCTTTCTTAAACCCATGCAGAGCCAAAACTCTTGCCTTAGCCTTGAATTATGCATCCCTTTCTACGCACTTGATCTCCTTTTGTGAATGTTGACTCTTGTATATCTATCAACCCTTTGTCTTTACTATACACTTTACATTGTTTTAGGGCACGACTAAGGAATTTGAGAATAGTGTGCTCTTTAAAAATATGATGTATGTGATTTTTCTTTCGGCTTACTCACCCTTCTAGCTATCAGACTCCCTGAAAAGTTTGAGCTCTTGGATGTAGTTCCTCGTTTCTTATTGCTTGGTAATTGACTATTGTTTTTACCTTATCATACTTGCGTATCGGTTGTGGAAGGTTTCCATGTGTTTAAGTTTTATCTCTTGTACTTCACTGATCAGTTTGTGTTTTGTAAGTAATTCTTTCTGGTTCGGCCAGTCGCCATTGTGAAGGTTGGCGTCGGTTTATTGCATTTTTTACTTAATCTCTATTTCCTTGAAACTTAGTACTGGTGAGAGGAAGTTTCTCATACTGTTGGCCATTTCTTATGTCTGTCAAATAATTTATTTTTGGCCTTTGACAACAGTATCATTAAGCCTTAAACAGTTTCCCAAACTATGATGATTCGTATGTATTTCTGGCGGCGCTCAAACATTGAAATTGCCATAGTCTTATGTGAAGGATGCACATCGGTTTTACCGTGGCCTTGTATCCTTGGTTTTGTCTGATATACCTTATCAACATTCGATTTGGCTTATTGATCTTGCTGGTTTATGAGTTTTATCGTTGTTTCTTTTCTCCACCCACGCTCGAGTCTTTTGTCATCTATCCTTTGTTGAAACTCTGTTTGTATGGTTGCATGGCCGATTGAGGGATTCACTTTTGTATTTTCTTTAGTCTATGTAAATCCATGCATGCAACTTGCATGCATAACCGATTTTTGACTTTACCTATGTAGGGGGGTGCGATGTAAGTTGATGACTCAGTTCGCTGGTCATAACAAAATAACTTCCAATGTTTGAAGTCTTGTTTAGTGTTCATTCAACGTGAGTATATGTATCTTTCTTTTGGCTTCATAGTTATAAGATACATTGAATTCATGATTCTATTTTAGAACTTTCTTTGGTTTATTAAGTGCAGTTCATCTAGATTGTAAATATAGTTTGTATTAAGCATAAACAAATATGTTTACTTTGTTATTGTGTGTACTTGGCTATTCTTCAAACAATGAAATAAGCATTTAGGTATTTATATGTTTTAATTAAGTTCCTCTTTACTATTTAAAATGGCTTATAAATTGTAACACATTTGTGTTGATAGATTTAGGGTGATAAATTGACTTTAATATTTATAATGAATAGATATGATTTTAGTTATTAGAACTTTAAATGCTTAATTTATCATTTGTAGGATTGTGAATTAAATAGCATCTTGTATGGAACAATCTATTGTCTTCTTAATCGATGAGTTATATGTTTTAATATGGCATGTATGATTGGAAATCATGAATGGGATTTCATCAATCTTATTTAAATGATATTTGATGGCATGATTGAACCCTATGTATGTTGAACAGTTAATGTGTAGAAAACCGTGTTTGCTTTGTTGTTTTGGTTGTCATCTTCCAAAGGCTTTAAACAGTAGTTTTGTTTTGATATCATGGCTAGTGATATATGGATGATTCTTGTATTGTTTCAAATGTGAGAATGTGGACCATGCACGTTATGTATTCATGTGATGTTATTTTTGGACATTTTGAATTCCATGGTATGGAGATGTGTTTGCTCATGTATAAGCTTGGCCATGCATGTTTAGTGGTTTTATTGAGTTATATATATGTCATGGTATGATTTCAACTATTTTGGGTCTATGAGGAAAGAAGTTCTCTCTTGCATGCATGTTGGCTTAATTGTCTTGTCAAATTGAGAATTTGTACTTAGGAGGAGTGGCTTCCATTAGGGGCTGGACCTGAAAGTAGTTGCATGGGTAACCTCTTGGAAGTGTTTAATACATTGATAACTAAACTAAGCTTTTAGGGGGTTGGGTAGTTAATATATAACCACTCAGATAATATTTTCCTCACCTTGAGCTTTTACACTTGTTTAGGTTAAAGAAGGTTGAGATGGATTGGAATAGATAATCGAACACTTTGTCTCTTTGAGAAGTGTTTCGATGCCACATAAGTTTGTATAGGGGTTGAAAGTCATTAGAGGTTGCTAGGGTAACTTTGGTAGAGGGCTGATAACCTAGGCAGACTATCCAAGGTAACCTATTACGTTTATGTGATGACACTCCTGTCTTTGTACATTTGTTGGGCCTCTTATGTAGAGTCACCTGTGATTAAATCGTTTCCTCTGGGAGTATGTCAGTTGTCATGTGGATCTATTGTCACTGTGATGTCATGTATCTCGACCATGTGTTGATTGTTGTCTCTTCTTGATGTATGTTTTGACTTGAGGACCTGTTACTATCTCCTAGCACGGGGGGTGGGCTTTCGAGTTCCACACGGTTGGGAGGAACATGTATTTTCTTCCATTGGGTCCCTTGTAGGTGATATTGTTTGAGATGAGTTTGTACTTGATAGGTTCCTGGATGCACATTATTCATGGAGTTGTTCATTGGACGTGCTCGTGGACTTGGTCATCAGCTATTCTTGTTCATATTCTTTATTGTACTCACTCATAATGTTACATGAGGTTTCATTGTATTATTACTTGTGATGTATCGAGATTTATCACAATCTCGTCTAATGTAAATGAACTTGTATTGAAACTTTTACTGATATTGTATCTTGTTATGGTTTACTTTCATGATCTTGTTTAAGGTTCTTGATGAGTTGTACATATTGTTTTACTTTAGTAGAGTAGTTGTGGAACCTGAGAATGTTCATGTTAGGTTGATGTTCACATGTTGACATTAAATGTTTTAAAAAAAATAAAAATTATTTAGTTGTTTAGCATTAGTGACGTGTCATTCTCTGGGTTCCACGATGGGGCATTACAAAGGGTTTCTGAAGTTTTCCTTTTGGAAAAATTTCTTTAGTTTTCATAGTTATAGGAATTGTTTTTATCAAAGTAACACTACTTTACTCTAGCATGTTATATCTATTATTTAACTCAAACTATTATCGGATTGGAATCTAACCCCTATTTTAAAGTTCATTAGATATTTGAAAGTATGCATGATATGGCCTCTGTCAATGTTTCTTTCATTTTACCTTCATTAGAATAGAACACTGTGTCTAGCTTAATCTGAATAGTTTGATTATTTGATTTCCATGCCATATGTTTGCATGATAAGGTTGTAACTTGTAGAAGCTGAATTATGTGATTGGACTTCTCTATTTTTTTTAAAGGCTATTATTTGATCATGTCATGCTATATTAAGAGGGAGAGGTTATATGACTTTTAAATGTTTTATGTTAGCTCTTGAAATTTCTATGTCTGGTCAGATCTTAATGAACACCTCCTATGAGTAGATTTAATGACTGCATTATGCTTGTATCTAGCCTCTAATGCTCGTTCTCTTCCCAAAAATGAAGGGATGTGGCGTTTTGTGTCTATCATGTCATTCATAGGAAATAACTTGAGGTTTTGAAATGTTGTAAAAGTGTTGGAGCATCACCACTTTCATGTTTTATATTTACATTTCTTTCTAGCCCTTTTCCAAAACTCAAAGAAGAGTCGAATTTCTTTAAAAAATTTAGAGGTATTTAGTGAGGCGCATATTGTTGCCCACTCGCTGAATTTCCCATAAGAGTGTCAAAGAGGTGCAAGCTTTGATGATCAACAATTTTTTTTTTGGCATGCCCGGTGGGACCAGTTTTTGAAAGTCTGACTAAAAGTCAAAAATATTTTTTAAATCAATCCAAGGCAAGAAACTGAAAGTTTTATGCCCAGAGTCCAAACAAGAGCATCTTCAAAGGGTCATTTCCAGTACTCCTAGTTACCCTCTTTGGTACCTAGGAGGAGAATATTTATAGGTTTTGTATCACTTGTAAGAAGTAGTAGAGCAATGAGTAAAATCCCTGAGTTTAGAGCCTTATCTACTCCGCCTGGAGGCCAAAGTTTCCAAATAAGAATACCAATTTATCCAATCCATATGAACCTTTTCTCCATGGCTCACATACCCCCTCTTGCTCCCAATTTTTTTGTAATTTGGGATAGTTGTAGTCCGCTACGACTATCTACTCCTCTAGATGTCTGGCCTACCATACTCGCTAATGCCCTCAAGGCTATTCCAATTTTTTTTGGAGAAGAATTTAAAACCCCTTCCAAACACCTCCAAGATGTAGCATAGGTATGTAGAGTACACAATATAACGAAATAGAATATCGCTATGAGATTGTTGGCTACCTCTTTCAAAGGGAAGGCTCAAGATTGGTATTAATCTTTGACTTCCGATTCTATCATTTCATGGAATGAACTTCGAGAAAATTTGTTTGAACGCTTTTCAGAGAAAGGAGATCATTCTTTGTTGCGACACCAGTTGATCACCATGAAGTGAGCTCCTCAAGAGGCCATGAGTGACAACAACATCACGTTTCACAAAACTTGACAGAGGATCCTAGTGACTGCCTGACCTCTAGCTGCGATGGTGTTCATGTTTTACCTGAAGGATATCAATTCAAATATCACTTTGATGATAAATTCCATGGGAGGAGATTTCTTACTCGATGCATACGAGCTGGTGATACATGCGGAGAACAACTTGATAGATGTTGGGAAGCTTCCACCAAGACCTTTGATGCCTATTTTTGCAGAAATTTCAGGTGCTCCAGTTCGAGAGGAATCTGCTCTGAGCACTTTTGTGAAAAAGCAATGGTTTTGGGTCTACCACAATCCATGTATGTGTATCCCACCACACAACCGAGAATGTCGGGTTCCTCCTCCTGGGCATTGGACATCAATGATATGAAGAGCCTCATGCGCTATTTTTCTAACGAATTAGTTCTCATCAAGTGGCAACAAGTGGCCCCTCCAAAGCAAGCTACCCAGACCTATCAGGGAGGAAGACCACCCTATCAGCAAAGCACATACCAAGGGCCCTCGAGTTGGAGAGGTCAACAATCGATGTTTGCTAGCCAAATAGTTTTAGTTACCATTCCATTACAAATGGTGAAGGACAACCAGAGTAAAGAGTTAATCCTAGGACAAAACAACCTGGCAGAAGATGAAAATGCATGGTGCTTCCCTTGCAATGATAGCCATATACCTCAAAATTTCCCAAGGGGAAATATTTAGAAAAATATGGTGGAGCAAAGTAACAAAGGCACCCTTATGAATGCAGAAGGATACAAGTCCTCTAAAATGGAGAGTGCTTGTTTTAGAGCGCAAATGAAAGGGATGTCCTTAGAGAAAGATTTGTAAATTGCACCTGATCAAGCATTATTTTCCTAGATGGAAGAAGAAGATGTAGTATTCACAAATGAGGCTTTGACGACTAGTGCTCCACAGGTACAGTCATACTACAATACCAGATCCAAGAGAAGGATCACAAGAGAGTATGTGCCGCAAGCTCCACCTCATCCTGAGCCATGCTAATCACTATCGTGGGAAAAATAGTTTCCATAGCCAACCATTTGACCGAATCAATAGCAACTGATTCCACCATTGCCTAACAAACCGTTAGATAAGATTCCAAACTCATTCGTAATAGACCATTTTCCTCTGAAGCCTAAGGAATTTATGTCGTTTAGGTCAAAGGTCCCACCAGTTGAAGTGCTTAACGTGGTGGAGCAGCTAAAGAAGGCACCTATCAATGTGTCCCTACAGGATGTTATATCTATCCCCGAGCAAAAGACATTACTTCGGGAAGCATTAAAAAATGAGGAACAAGGACCACAGATGGATGCAAGTCCGATGTGTGATCCACATAAAGATAAAGAGCTCGCATCGGATCCTCAAGCTCTGAAGGATTTAGCTTATACAAATGACATGGGTGATACAAAAGACAAAGAGGTAAGCAAGTCAAAGTTCATGCCTTTATTTTTGACATTAATTGTGGGAGATAAACTTTTGCACAACAATATGATTGATTCAAGAGCCAGTACAATGGTCATGCCTAAACAAGTGGCTGATGCCTTAATGCTTAAGTATGAGTCCCTTGAGAAAGGACTTATGCAGTTGGATGAAAAGAAGGTTCTGAAAGTGGGTCGGATAAAAGATTTATCTTTGACCTTCTTTTCATGCTCGAGCCAGACAATCTCCCAAGAAGTGGTGGTGATAGACATTCCCTCGGTCTCCAAGATGTGTCTTTCTCAAGATTTCATTGCAAAGCTTGGTGGGTACTTGGTATTGAACTGGTCTCATGGGTAAGTGCACCAAGATGGTTCCCAAAAAGGGGACTTAAGTGGAGAGCTTTTTCCTGAAATCAAAAAATACTGACCTTGGATGTGAAATTGAGGATACTTAGACTCAAAATTTTGAGATGGAACAAAAAGAAGGATTCAAGTGCTCCAAGTCTACTTTCTAAACTAATAATTTATTTTGAAAATGATTGAGATTAAGGGGTTCAAACGAGGGACATACACAAATTGGTGTTTTTTTTGTCAGAAAAACATAACATAGCAACTCTTGTACGACCCTCGTATGGTGAACTTTTTTTTAGTATTTTTAAAATCACAATGGTCAGAAGTTAGCTAATAGTATGTAGTTGATGCACGATTTTTCTGATAATTTTTTAATGAATATTTGATGTTTTACTAATTTGCGAAGTGGACATATCCTGAAAATAGAATTTTGGCCGTGCTACTCCTACAAATTTTGGAAACTAATTGATTTGTTTTTTTTTCTAATTTTAAAATTTTGTAGAATGGAGTCTAGTTTCTAAAAATGTAATTTATTTGAAAAATTGATGAACGGTTAATTTATAATGAAAAAAATACCAAACACTGCTTTTTGGCAAAAAAAAGACATACAGATAAAATAAATTATGGATGAAAGACTTAACATTTTCAGAAAGTGAAAAAAATTACATTGTTGGATAGCTAAGAGATAACCCAACATTACCCATGTGTTCGATTTTTTTGATATTGAACCACGTGCAATCCTGACGGTGAGCACGAACTCGATTATGAGAAATATGGTGGATTTCTTAAAAACATGTCTTTGGTAGTTGGGAATGCCCTCCAAACCTTTGGGTTGGAATTCCAAGGAAATACCAAGCTTAAAGTTCGGTAATTCTCAAAGCAAGATATAACACGAGCGCGTTATAGCTCACTTCGACATGGTTTTTGCTTCTACGGGCAACATGTCTACTAACCCATAACGCGAGTGCATTATAATGCGTTCGCGTTATTTCTTACTTTATGTTAAATGCTAATATATTTGTGTATGTTGATATATTTTTATGTACATGTATGTATGTATGCTTGTATGGATGTAAGATTATATGTACAAATGTATTATGCTTGTATGCATGCATTTATGTATGTCTTTAGATGAAGGGAGAATTTAGAGAGAGTCTAGAGAGATGGAGAGGGGGTCGAAGTGAGAGTTTAAGAGAGAGGGAGTGGGAGAGAAGGGGTTGGATTGAGGGGGACTTAGCTAGGTAGGGTGGGAGGGATAGAGGGAGGGAGAGAGAGAGAGGGGGGTGGAGAGAGAGAATTGATGGAGAGGGAGAGAGAGAGAGACAAAGAGAAAGAGAGGGTTATGTAGGTAGGGTGCGAAAGGGAGAGACTTGAGAGTGTGAGAGGGAGAGACTTGAGAGTGTGAGGGGGGTGAGAGGGAGAGACTTGAGAGATAGGTAGTGAGAGGGAGTGTGAGAGAGAGGGAATGAGAGAGGGTGGTAGGGATTGATTGAACGAGAGGTACACAAAAAGAGGGAGATGGTAGATAGAGACAATTAGAGAGGGTGGGAGGGAGGGAGGGAGGGAGAGGTGAGATGTATAGATAGAGAGAAAGTGATAGGGATCGAGGGATTAGGATGGAGGACCTATAGGGTTGATGGTTTCTAGGGTAGTAGGGTTTAAGGTTTGAGGGTTGATGGAATAGGTTTGATGGTAGAGGGTATAGGGTAGAAGGTTTTAGGTTTAAGAATTTACGGTTGAAGGGTTTGGGGTTAAGGGTTTAGGGTTAAGGGTTTACTTGGTTGAGGGTAGAGGGTTTAGGGTATAGTTTTGTGGGTATATGGTTGAAGGATTAGTTTCAGGGTCCAATGTAAGGGGTAGAGGGTTTAGGGTTTAAGGATTGAGGGTTGAGGGTTGAGTGTTTAATGTATAGGGTTTAAGGTATAAGGTTGAGGGATTAGGGTTGAGGGTCCAATATATAGGGTAAAGGTTATAGGGGTTGAGAGATTAAGGGTTGAGGGATTAGGGTTTAGGGTAGAGAGTATTGGGTTGATGGTAGAGGTTAGAGGGTAGAGGGTAAAGGGTTTAACAGTTTAGGGTTTAAGGGGTTAGGGTTGAGGGTCGAGGGTTTAGGGTTGAGTGTTTAAGGGTTTAAGAGTTTAGGGTTTAAGGGTCAAGAGGGTTATGAGATTAGGGTAGAGAGTTTACTAAGTGGGTTTGAGGGTTAGGGGATTAGGGTTGACGATAGAGGGTATAGGGTTGGTGGTAGAGGGTAGAGGGTTTATGGGTTAGGGTTTAAGGGTTTAGGGTTTAAGGATGAGGGATTAATAGGTTATAGAGTAGAGGTTATAGGAGTTGAGGGATTAGGGTTTAAGGGTTGAAGGTTGAGTGATTCAGAGGGTATAGGGGTTGAGGGATTAAAGTTTAAGGGTTGAGGGTTGAGTGTTGAGGGTTGAGGGTTGAGGGATTAATAGGGTATAAGGGTTGAGGGATTAGGCTTTAATGGCTAAGGGTTGAGGGTTCAAGGATTAAGAGGGTATAGGGGTTGAGGGATTAGGGTTTAAGGGTTGAGGGTTGAGGGTTGAGGGATTAAGAAGGTGTAGGGACTGAAATTGATAGGGTATAGGGGTTGAGGGGTTAGGGTTTAGGGGTTGAGGGTTGAGGGATTAAGAGGGTATAGTGGTTGAGGGATTAGGGTTTAAGGGTTGAGAGTTGAGGGTTCAAGGATTAAGAGGGTATAGGGATTGAGGGATTAGGGTTTAAGGGTTGAAGGATTAGGGTGTGAGGGTTGAGGGATTAAGAGGGTATAGGGGTTGAGGGATTAGGGTTTAAGCATTGACAGTTGAGGGTTGAGGGTTGACGGATTATGAGGGTATAGGCGTTGTGGGATTAGGGTTTAAGGGTTTAGGGATTAGGGTTTAAGGGTTGAGGGATTAAGAGGGTATAGGAGTTGAGGGATTAGGGTTTAAGGGTTGAGGGTTG
>CM021102.1:386400904-386453392 GCA_007115665.2 Sequoiadendron giganteum
TATCTCCTCTCTACCCTCTCTCCCTCCCACTCTATCTCCCACTCTCTACCTCTCTCTTTCTCCCACTCTCCCCTTCTTCCTCCCTCTCTATCTTCCACTCTCACCCTCTCTCCCTCCCACTCTCTCAGAAACTCCTATACTATCAAAAATACACTAAGAAAACCTAATTTCACATAATGCGCTCACATTATAACATGTGCGCTTTTTAACACGAGCACATTTTGTAGTCCACTAAAACGGTAAAAAAATTAATATACCCATGATTTGAAGGCCCACAATCTGCATATTCCCTTGGTTCTATGCATGCCCTGACAAAAAATATATTTTTGATGATGTTGTGAAGTGTGCAAGCATCTTTTTCACTTTCCATCACCTTTTCCATGATCTTTTTACCACCTTTGCATGAAATAGCAGAGTTTTGATGGTGAAAGACATATAATATCAATTGAAGTTTGAATTCCATTGAAAACTGATATAAAATTGAAGTGTGGAAGGGAACAAGCTTTTGAACAAGTCAAATTGTTGTGGAGTTTAAAGAAAGAAGAAGCTAAGGCTACATAATTGAGTTGAATTCCTCCATATGAATGTCTGGTTTTTAAGGTATGTGAAGTCTTTCATTTCATTCTATTATGGCTTTCTTTCATTTTTGTTTTTCATTATAACCTAGGTTGTCAATGCATATTCTAAATTACCAAATTATATACACAATTATTTACACTTTCCAATTACCATTTTACACTTGCCAATTATAGAAATTCAGAACCATTCACCAAAATTCATCCTTTAAGACCATTCCCAGACCATTCCAAAGCATCAAACATCTTCAAAATACCCTGCAGATGGTCGAAAGTTCATTACATAGACCAGTCCTTCAACAATTGACGGGGAGTCTTATCTTTCAAGAGCAATATTACTCTTCCCAAGACCTATTCTCTAGTCTTCCTAGGGTATTCCTCTCTACCCTACTTAGGGATCCCTCCTAAATCCCTCTCACCTCATAAGACTCCACCAATTTCAAATTCTTCACCATTGCTCTCAATTCACCACTAAGCTTCCCTGGGCTCCACATTGACCCAAAGTGTCCTAACCACTCGAGGGGCTACGAAAGGGTATTCTCACTACCCCCTTGTTGATTTGACTCCTCACTAATCTATATCATAGGATTCTTTCACCTTGTACCCATCACTTTCTTGAAAAACCCAATTTTAGGCCTTGTAGCCTTTTGCTGAATTAAGCCTCCTAGAACCCGTTTTCTTGGCTTTTCTCAAAAACGATCTTAACAACCCCCAAATATTTTTATAGATTCTTTCTAGTGGTACCCTAGGCTTTAGGATTTCCTAGGTTTTTAGTCCCTTTGGTGTTTGTACATAGGATTGTCCTCATACCCCCTATTTTCAAAGGTTTCTAGGGTTCTGGCTCCTTTTTCCAACTTTGAGGGCTTCAATGACCTCCTCAACTCTCCTTCTTGAAAAAATGTCTAGAATACATGTGCCCACACTCTCTTGCTCTTGATTGGCACAAACTAGTCCATTTAGCAACTTTCTTTACTACTGTCCTCTCCAAGCCACTAGCCAAAATGCACTTGCACTCGCCTAGTTCTTGATGAATTCACCATCTCCCCTGCAAACCAAGACACCACACACCATATGTACACTATAAATAAAGTAACCTAATTGATTCCAAGTTTCCATGGTAGCCTTGCCATGGGAATTCAAGTGGGGATCATTATTTCCAAAAACTGGCCTGAATCGGCTATGAGACCAAAAACTCTAAAACCTTGCAAAACAGAAAGCAATTGAGCTAAACGGCTAATATAATGCTTCAGAAAGTAATTAAGTGACACAATTGAAAGAATCAAAGCATTAGATAGGTCCTTTCAATCCATTCTTTATTGGATGAAGGCACAAAAATAGAAATTCAATGAAATTTGCACTCTTCCAACTCACAAATTCCCCTTCGAAAACTCCAAATCATACAATAGCTTTCCCAAATGTTCAATTAGGGTTTCTATGACCTTATATACATTTTTTCCATGTGCTAAGACCCTTGGGTTGGGCTTAGAGCATCACTAATTCCCTTTTCCCACTTTTAGGACAAATTGCCAAGTCTACATGGACTAATTTGCCTAATTTCATCATTTAGGCTTCTCCAAACTTCAAGGCTCTAGACTACCCTAAGTTTGCCTTAACTCACACATCAAAAACACTATTGGGACTTTACATCATAGTCCTTATTCCCTTGGTGGTTGGCTAGAACCATCAACAATAAAAGACTACTTTTGTACAAGATGATTGTAAGTATTATTTAAATGAAGCCTTCAATGACATATATTTTTCAATTATCTTGAATGGATACATTTTTTAGGAACTAATATTTGTCTCATTAACATGGTATAGATAAAATTATCTTCCATGCAAAAGAAAAAGACAAAGAGGAAACTAACAGACGAAGAGAACAAAACCTTGAAAGAAAAGGAGAGAGTTCGGGTGGCGGCATATCGTGAAAAGAAGAAATTGGAAACGATTGATGAAAACAATCCGATTGTAGAGGAACCTCAACCATCAAAAAGAGAACGGGAATTGGCAGCAAAAAAGGCACGAATGCAAAAGCATCGTCGTAAGATAGATTTAGATACCGTAGTTGGAGACACACCCTCTACAACAAGTGAAAATGAAGGGACACCATTAAGCACAAGCGAATATGGAGGGGCACCATCTAGCACAAGTGAATATGGATGGACACCATTTACTACAAGTGAATATGGAGGGACACCATTTACCGCAAGTGAATATTGTTGGACACCATCCAACACATCTCAAGTTGAGAGTACATCATCCCCATGTGAACCTCAAGGTATGTCTTCTTCTCCACCCTCGATCGAAGGTATGCAATCTAGCCCACCTTAATTAAATATTGATGAAATTCCTAATGTTGAGATGTATGTACCTAGGAGAACACCACCAAGAATTTTGCGTATAAAACCAAAGTATTTGATTAATATTGATGATGAGATTTTGTAGCACATGCAAGGTAAGATTTCAACACGCACTTGTAGAAGATATGCTGATAAGATTTGGGAACGATTCTTTGAAAGGCTAAATGAGACTGCAAGATGTCAACTATTTGTTGAAATGATGCGGGGTATAAAGTATAGGAACATCATGAAGACTCTTGGGTTGAGAACATCGAATGCATCGAGTGAAGACACTATTGTGAAGAATCTAATGGATGCTTATGAGAGTGTGGGTAAGACCTCACACTCAAAGGATAGTAATGTCACCCGATGTGTCATTACGTCGACTTTGGTAAGTTGTCAAACAAAGAGAGCTCACCTAATTAGAAAGACTAGTGAAAAAACAGGAATTAGTAGAAAAACTTTATCAAGAGCCATTCAAAGGCGGCAAAGAATTGAGGGCAATGATACAAATGAATTATGGGCATTCTCGGGGAGACTGTCATGAAAAGATAAAGAAGTTGTCGAAGCCTTGAGAACACTAATTGAAGAGTATTGGAAGAATAACACAAGGCCATCTCCAAATCAAAGGGATGTGGTAAGAAGGAGAATCGGTAGTCGGAATCGTAAGCCACATCCAAAGCATTTTTTGGATATGACTAAAACGCAATTTTTTCGGAAATTTGAAAATGATCATCCTCAAATTAGTATTTCTCAAAGATATTTTGAACTGCTTAAACCTTTTTATGTTAAGATAAATCACACACGCACTACTTGTTGTTGTAGACTACATATTGAATTTTCTAACCATTACGATGTTTATCGTTCTATATGTTTAGATTTGCATACTAACGATGTTTTGCAGGATTGTGGCATAGAAGCCCCACCAAAATCTTCAAGAGAGTTCTTATCAAAATTTTTATGTCAAATAGAGGATGGCCAGATATTCTATAGGACAACATGCTAGGATGGTTCATGCGAGCGTTGCGGTGGATTCCGACGTATGCTAGTATGTCAACATATGGAAAGCACAGATGAGGTCGGACAAAAACTAGTAGAGTTCGGGAAGTATAAAATAGTGGCATATGCTACAAAAGATGGGTCTCAAGCAAAAAAGTGTGAATTGGTTATTGAGAAGATTCCAATGTACAAATTTATGACCACATTTCATGATAGTATACTGTCTGAGTATGCAATGCATACCCATAGAGCTCGATGGTTGGACATGCAGTTCAAGCTATGCAAGGACACCTTTCCAGTTGGAAGCATAGTATCCATGGTTGAATTTGTAGAGAACTACACTCTAAAACCACAACATGAGGTGCAGTCACAATATTACAACTCTACACAAGTTTCGATATTTGTGCACATAGCATTCATTCATGCATCTGATAGTACAAATGAGCAAAGGAGGGTATTGAGGGAGTACCACTTTTACATTAGTGATGATCACACACATTCTCCAGAGTTCGTGCAAGTTTGCTTCTAGATGTTCTATAGTGGTTTGGCTCAGAGGGGCATAGAATACGATCAACATATAATATGGTCTTATAACTGTGCAACAGAGTTCAAGAACTCACGCATGTTCTACTGGTTGTGCAGGATGCATGTCATTACAGGTGTTCAACATATGTGGACCTTTTGTGAGGCTGGACATGGAAAGGGGGATCATGATGGCGCAGGAGCATATGTGAAAAGAGCATTAGCATGAGAAGAGTTAAAGTATAAAGATAGTGCAAAGTTGATAGATGCAAAATCAATCGTCGAGTGGTGTAATGCTTTGATGGGTCCAGGTAATGAAGGTACATCTTCAGTTCGTAGATTTTTTTGGTTGATGGATGATACTAACATTGCACCATATGAAGACTGTTGTTGACTAATAGGATTGAGTGAGGTACACTCTTTCCTTAGCTCAAATATAGGTTCATGGAGTATCGATACATGAAAGATGGCATGCTTGTTCTTCATGTACAATGCAAGACTCTAATGATTATGAGTCAGGGGAGTGGGTTGACAAATGGTTCACAAGTTATCTTAGCCCACTTCACATGTATCACCCTCCGACGACATTGGAACTGACACAGATAGAATCATCGGTCGATTTTGACCACATATCAGATCTAGTTCAACGAGGTGATATATCTACTTTCTTAGTTGTTGAAATTCCATATTGTTAGATCTTGCTTTGTACTGTATTCGTAATGTTGACAAATTTCAAGAGATTTTTTCCACATATCAATGCAGGGCATGTTTATGTAGTTATTGCAGATGAAGACAATGAAGAGGGAATAGAATATTACTTGTGTCATTGTGTTGAGACCAAAAAGAAATTGGAGGCCCCAGTTATAGATGGAGAAAACATCGAATACCCTATAGGCTCAGTTGTGGTTACTGGAACATGGCTTAGAAGGTACCCACATTCAAGTGTTAAACATTGGCTATTTCAGGACTTTGACATGCATCGTAAGATTCTTCATTACTCAAACCTTGTCATGGCATCCAATGTTCATTTGACCAAATATGGGGGTAGACCTTTGAACAAAACATTATGGAAGGTCCGTGAGTCTGACCATGAGGTAATACTTGACACAATAAAGAGTAGAGCAGACCCGGATGGTTCATTGGATTAACTTGTAAGTATATGCACATTGGTTCTTATTAATTTATACTTGTATGCACATTAATTTGTTTGATGCCAATGCTATCATGTTCTTTTACAGTGATTGGTGTCCCCTTGCAAAAAATGCTTATATATGAGCCATCGAAGAGAATGTCAACTAGAAAAGCAATGCAACATCCTTATTTTGATGTCTGCATGCAACATCTGTAAGTGCCTTCCATCTATTTTTATTTCATTTCCATTTTGGATTCTCTTTCTTTTTCTCTTTTACTTTGCATATTTTTAAGTAAACTACTAAGGGTTGATTGATCTTTTGTTGCAGAAAATGTTGATTTAAGAGCCATTATCTAAAATCTCATCCAAAAAATCAATGCAACATACTTATTTTGATGATTTTGAAAAATCTCAATTTTGATTTCAAGCCATTATAAGAGATCATGTGAAGCTTAGCGAGGGAATCTCAAATTACTAATTTAAAGTTAACCTCATGATGAGCACCTATGATGTAGACATTTAAAAAGAATCTTGAATGTATGAGTGACATTGTAAAAGATCTGAGAGAATGAAGTGCCAGAGGAATTGTAATAAGATTTAATTACATAATGAGATATACTCAAATATTGTAAGGTTGAAGTTCATGTTTGGTGTAGTAGCACCTTGTTCTATAAATGCCTTGAGTAGGAATATTTGCAAACTTTGAATTTTGAAATGTAAACAATGTGAAAAAGGTCATATAAAGGTCATGTAAACAATTTGTACACATTTTTTTGCAACTCGTGTGAGCAAGCGGACTATTCCAACACATCCTAATAGGTATGTTTACAGTAGGCGTGGTCCTCTTTCACACCGAAACATGTGGAATCACTCCGAGCTATGTTCCACCGGATCGATCCCTTAAGGGTCCAAAGTGCAAAATAGCTGCAAACTTTAGCTTGCTATTACTTGGATACCGTGATGCTTACAAACTTCTCATCTAATCCTATAGAAAGGTGTTGGACCCCTCTAGAAAAACATCTCTCAATTTTGGCTATGTTGGAGTGGTTTTCTCGTGGTGGCGGATTTTCACTTGATGGAAAACATGTCAAATTTAAGATGTGCAAAGTTGCAAAGTGGTGCAACTTTTGCTCTGCAACTCGTGTGAGCAAGCGGATTGTTCCAACACATCCAAATAGCTATTTTTATGGTAGGCATGGTCCTCTTTTGCACTGAAACACGTGGAATCACTTCGAGCTATGTTCCACCGGATCGATCCCTTAAGGGTCCAAAGTGCAAAATAGCTGCAAACTTCAACATGCTATTACTTGGATACCGTGATGCTTAGAAACTTCTCATCTGATCCTATAGAAAGGCACTAGACCCCTCTAGAAAAACCTCTCTCGATTTTGGCTATCTTGGAGTGGTTTTCTCATGGCGGTAGATTTTCACTTGATGGAAAATGTGTCAAATTCAAATTGTGCAAAGTTGCAAAGTGGTGCAACTTTAGCTCTGCAACTTGTGTGAGCAAGCAGACTATTTTAACATGTCTAAATAGGTATGTTTATGGTAGGCATGGTCCTCTTCCGCACCGAAACACATGGAATCGCTCTGAGCTATGTTCCACTAGATCGATCCCTTAAGGGTCCAAAGTGCAAAATAGCTGCAAATTTAGCATGCTATTACTTGGATACCACGATGCTTAGAAACTTATCATCTAATCCTCTAGGATTGCATTGATCCTATCTACAAAAACCTTTCTCGATTTTGGCTTTCTCGGAGTGGTTTTCCAGTGGTGGTGGATTTTCACTTGATGGAAAAAGCATCAAATGCAAGCAGTGCAAAGTTGTAGAGTGGTGCAACTTTGATTTTGCAACTTGTGTGACCAAGCGGACTATTCCAACACATTCATATAGGTATGTTTATGGTAGGCATGGTCCTCTTTTGCATCCAAACACGTGGAATCACTCCGAGCTATGTTCCATCGGATCGATCCCTTAGGTTGGAGGAGTCTTAAGTTACAAATTTGTAAGTTGTTTAAAGAAACAAATTTGAAATGATATTGAATGGCCTACTTAGCAATCATTGCATCTAAGTGATGCTCACAGAGGTGAGGCACTAGGCCTTCTTGGGAGGTCACCCATTCCAGTATACTCCAGCTCAAGCGCTTAACCATGAAGTTTTTTCCCCAAGAAGGATAGTGGAAAAGGCAAAATCCAGTGTACTTTTGATGAGTGGAAAGGAATTCCTAAGAGACATGAAGGAGGAAGGAGTTGTCTATGCAATCATGTTGAAGCCAAAGGAGGAGGAGTCACCTAGTCAGCTACCTATGATAGCAGAGGTGAAGCAAGTATTGGATCAGTTCAAGGATATCATTTGTGAAGGCACACCAGCTACACTACCACCTAAGAGTGCAATCAGTCATCAAATTGACTTTGTACCAAGAGCAACATTGCCTAACAAGGATGCATACAAAATGACACCGGAGCAGAACAAGGAGATAGCAAGGCAAGTTCAAGAACTTTTGGACCAAGGGTTGATCAGGAAAAGCATAAGCCCATGTGTTGTTCCAGTGGTTTTGGCACCTAAGAAGGGAGATAAGTGGAGAATGTGTACTAATTCTAGGGCCATAAATAGGATAACCGTTAGATATAGGTTTCCTATTCCTAGGATAGAAGACTTAATGGACTGTTTAGGGGGGTGCTAGGTACTACTCAGAGATTGATTTGAAAAGTGGCTACTATTAGATTAGGATGAAAGAGGGAATAAGGACTATGATATAAAGTCCCAAGAGAGTTTTTGATGAGTGAATTGGAAATAGGTTTGTTAGGGGCTTGCGGTTTGGGTAAGTCTTGGACACTGTGAGCATTTTGAGCAATGTTGCCTTGGCTATTTGTCGTAAAAGTTGGAAAATGACATTAATGATGCTCTAAGCCCAACCGAAGGATCCTAGAACGTGGGAGAAAGGTATATAAGGTCAGAAAAACCCTAATACCTGGGTTGGAGGATTGTTTTCACGAATTGAGACTTGGAGAGTACATTTTTGTGATTGGAAGAGAGGAAGTTTTCAATGAATTTCTGTGTTTGAGCCTTCATCCAGTCAAGAATGGATTGAAGGACTTATCTAATGGTTTGAGTCTTCCATTTGTGTCACTTAATTACCTTGTGTAGCATTAGATTAGTCATCTAGACCGAGTGGTTATCTTTTTGCAAGTTTTTGGTTTTCTTGGTCTCATTGTCGGTTCAGGCTAGTTTTGTGAATAATCAGTCCCACTTGACTTCCCATGGCTTTCCTCTCATGGCCACTTGGAATCAAGTTGGTAGCTATGTAAATAGTGTACATATAGGTTTTGGGGTCTTGTTTTGTAGGGAAGGTGATGAAATCATCAAGCACGAGGCGAGTGCAAGTGCATTCTGGCTAGTAGCTTGGAGAGGACAACAACAAGGAGAGTTGCTAAATGGATTGGTTTGTGCCAATAAAGAGTATGGGAGTGTAGGCACATGTATCTTAGTCATGTGTGTGCCAGGAGGAGAGCTGAAGAGGTCGTTGAAGCCCTCAAAGAAGGAAAAAGAGCCAAAAACCATACGAACCCTTGAAAATAGGGGGTTTGATGACAATCATATGTACAAAAATTGTAGGACCTAAGGCTTGGTAAATTTTGGAGCCTTGATGATCAAAAGAAAGAATTTACAAAAACATTTGGGGGTTGTTAAGACTGATTGTGAGAAAAGTCAAGAAAACGGGTTGCAGGAGGCCAAATTGGATGTTGAAAGACATATAATATCAATTGAAGTTTGAATTCCATTGACAACTGATATACAATTGAAGTGTGGAAGGGAACAAGCTTTTGAACAAGTCAAATTGTTGTGGAGTTTGAAGAAAGAAGAAGCTAAGGCTACATAATTGGGTTGAACTCCTCCATTTGAAAGTCTGGTTTTTAAGGTATGTGAAGTCTTTACAAATTTTCTTTCATTCTATTATGGCTTGCTTTCATTTTTGTTTGACATTATAACCTTAGGTTGTCAATGCACATTTTGAATTACTAAATTATATACACAATTATTTACACTTGTCAGTTACCATTTTACACTTGCCAATTATAGAAATTCAAAACCATTCACCCAAATTCATCCTTTAAGACAACTCCAAGCCTCTCCCATTCCTCTGAAGGGTCCAAACACCTTCCAATACCTCTACACAAACTGATGTAGTACAAAGGAAGAAATCAACACCTTTCTTGACACACTTATTCAACTATATTTCCCTTCACAAAACATTTGATTCGTGAAAAGATAATTAGGTCTCAAAACAAGATCATTTGTAGGTCTTAGGACCTTACCCACTCAACTAGGATTCCTAGGGTATTCCTCTCTACCCTACTCAGGGATCCCTCCTAAATCCCTCTCACCTCATAAGACTCTCCACCAATTTCAAATTCTTCACCATTGCTCTCAATTCACCACTAAGCTTCCTTGGGCTCCACACTGACCCAAAGTGTCCTAACCACTCAAGGGGATACAAAAGGGTATTTTCACTATCCCCTTGTTGATTTGACTCCTCAATGATCCATCTCATAGGATTCTTTCACCTTGTACCCATCGCTTTCTTGAAAAACCCAATTTTAGGCCTTGTAGCCTTTTGCCGAATTAAGCCTCCTAGAACCCGTTTTCTTGGCTTTTCTCAAAAACGGTCTTAACAACCCCCAAATATTTTTTATAGATTATTTCTATTGGTACCCTAGGCTTCAATATTTAGCAGGTGTTTAGTCCCTTTCGTGTACATACATAGGATTGTCCTCATACCCCCTCTTTTCGAGGGTTTCTATGGTTTTGGCTCCTTTTTCCAACTTTGAGGGCTTCAATGACCTCCTCAACTCTACTCCTTGCGCACACATGTCTGGAATACATGTGCCCACACTCTCTTGCTCTTGATTGGCACAAACTAGTCCATTTAGCAACTTTCTTTACTGCTGTCCTCTCCAAGCCACTAGCCAAAATGCACTTGCACTCGCCTAGTTCTTGATGAATTCACCATCTCCCCTGCAAACCAAGACACTACACACCATATGTACACTATAAAAATAGTCCCCTAATTCATTCCAAGTGGCCATGGTAGCCTTGCCATGAGAATTCAAGTGGGGATCATTATTTCCAAAAACTAGCCTGAACCGGCTATGAGACCAAAAACTCTAAAAACTTGCAAAATAGAAAGCAGTTGAACTAAATGGCTAATATAATGCTTCACATAGTAATTAAGTGACAAAATTGAAAGACTCAAAGCATTAGATAGGTCCTTTCAATCCATTCTTGACTGGATGAAGGCACAAAAATAGAAATTCAATGAAATTTGCACTCTTCCAACTCACAAATTCCCCTTCCAAAACTCCAAATCGTACAATAGCTTTCTCACATTCTCAATTAGGGTTTTTATGACCTTATATACCTTTCTACCATGTTCTAGAACCCTTGGGTCAGGCTTAGAGCATCATTAATGCCCTTTTCCCACTTTTACGACAAATTGCCAAGTCTACATGGACTAATTTGCCTAATTTCATCATTCAGGCTGCTCCAAACTTCAAGGCTCTAGACTACCCTATGTTTTCCTTAACTCACACATCAAAAACACTATTGGGACTTTACATCATAGTCCTTATTCCCTTGGTGGTTGGCTAGAACCATCAACAATACAAGACCCTACTTTTGTACATGATGATTATAAGTATTATTTAAATGAAGCCTTCAATGACATATATTTTTAAATTATCTTGAATGGATACATTTTTAAGGAACTAATATTAATCTCATTACCATGGTACAGATAAAATTATCCGCCATGCCAAAGAAAAAGACAAAGAGGAAATTAACAGATGAAGAGAACAAAACCTTGAAAGAAAAGGAGAGAGTTTGAGTGGCGGCATATCATGAAAAGAAGAAATTGGAAATGATTGATGAAAAAAACCCGATTGTAGAGGAACCTCAACCTTCAAAAAGAGAAGGGGAATTGGCAGCACAAAAAGCACGAATGTGAAAGCATCGTCGTAAGAAAGATTCATATACCATAGTTGGAGACACACCCTCTACGACAAGTGAATATGAAGGGACACCATTAAGCACAAGCGAATATGGAGGGACACCATCTAGCACAAGTGAATATGGACGGACACCATCTACTGCAAGTGAATATGGAGGGACACCATTTACCACAAGTGAATATTGCTGGACACCATCCAACACATCTCAAGTTGAGAGGACATCCTCACTCGAAATTGACGAAGAAGGTATGCCATCATTCCCATATGAACTTCAAGGTATGTCTTCTTATCCACCCTCGATCAAAGGTATGCAATCTATGCCACCTCAATTAAATATTGATGAAATTCCTAATGTTGAGATGTATGTACCTAGGAGAACACCACCAAGAATTTTGCATAGAAAGCCAAAGTATTTGATTAATATTGATGATGAGATTTTGCAGCACATGGAAGGTAAGATTTCAACACACACTTGTAGAAGATATGTTGATAAGATTTGGGAACGGTTCTTTGAAAGGCTAAATGAGACTGCAAGATGTCAACTATTTGTTGAAATGATGTGGGGTGTAAAGTATAGGAACATCATGAAGACTCTTGCATTGAGAACATTGAATGCATCGAGTGAAAACACTATTGTGAAGAATCCAATGGATGCTTATGCGAGTGTGGGTAAGACCTCACGCTCAAAGGATAGTAATGTCACCTGACGTGTCATTACATCGACTTTGGTAAGTTGTCAAACAAAGAGAGCTCGCCTAATTAAAAAGACTAGTGAAAAAATGGGAGTTATTAGAAAAACTTTATCAAGAGCCATTCAAAGGAGGCTAAGAATTGAGGGCAATGATAGAAATGAATTATGGGCATTCTCAGGGAGACTATCACAAAAAGATAAAGAAGTTGTCGAAGCCTTGAGAACACTAATTGAAGAGTATTGGAAGAATAACACAAGGCCATCTCCGAATCAAAGGGATGTGGTAAGAAGGAGAATCAGTAGCCGGAATCGTGAGCCACATCCAAAGCATTTTTTGGATATGACTCAAACCCAAGTTTTTCGGAAATTTGAAAATGATTATCCTCAAATTAGTATTTTTCAAAGATTTGTTCAACTACTTAAACCTTTTTATGTCAAGATAAATCACTCACGCACTACTTGTTGTTGTAGACTACATATTGAATTTTCTAACCATTACAATGTTTATCGTTCAATATGTTTAGATTTGCATACTAACGATGTTTTGCAGGATTGTGGCATAGAAGCCCCACCAAAATATTCAAGAGATTTCTTATCAAAAAATTTATGTGAAATAGAGGATGGCCAAATATTCTATAGGACAACATGCTTGGATGGTTCATGCGAGCGTTGCACTGGCTTCCAACATATGCCAGTATGTCAACATATGGAAAGCATAGATGAGGTGGGACAAAAACTAGTAGAGTTTGGGAAGGCATATGCTACAAAAGATGGGTCTCAAGCAAAAAGCTGTGATTTGGTTATTGAGAAGATTCCAGTGTACAAATTTATGACTGCATTTCGTGACAGTATACTGTCTGAGTATGCAATGCATACCCATAGAGCGCGATGGTTGGACACGCATCCAAGCTATGCAAGGACACCTTTCCAATTGGAAGCATAGTATCTGTGGTTGACTTTGTAGAGAACTACAATCTACAACCACAACATGAGGGACAATCACAATATTACAACTCTACACAAGTTTCAATATTTGTGCACATAACATTCATTCATGCATATGATAGTACAGATGAGCAAAAAAAGGTATTGAGGGAGTACCACTTTTACATTAGTGATGATCGCACACATTCTCTAGAGTTCATGCAAGGCTGCTTCCAGATGTTCTATAGTGGTTTGGTTCAGAGGGGCATAGAATACGATCAACATATAATATGGTCTGATAACTGTGCAGCACAGTTCAAGAACTCACGCATGTTTTATTGGTTGTGCAGGATGCATGTCATTACAGGTGTTCAACATATGTGGAACTTTTGTGAGGCTGGACATGGAAAGGGGGAGCATGTGTGAAAAGAGCATTAGCACGAGAAGAGTTAAAGTATAAAGATAGTGCAAAGTTGACAAATGCAAAATCAATCATCGAGTGGCGTAATGCTTTGATGGGTCCAAGTAATGAAGGTATGTCTTCAGTTCATAGATTTTTTTGGTTGATGGATGATACTAACATTGCACCATATGAAGACTGTTGTACACTAATAGGATCGAGTGAGGTACACTCTTTCCTTAGCTCAAATACAGGTTCATGGAGTATCGATACACGAAAGATGGCATGCTTTTGTTCTTCATGTACAATGCAAGACTGGAATGATTGTGAGTTAGGGGAGTGGGTTGACAAATGGTTCACAAGTTATCTTAGCCCACTTCAAATGTATCACCCTCTGATGGCATTGGAACTGACACAGATAGAATCATCGGTTGACTTTGACCACATATCAGATCTAGTTCAACGAGGTGATATATCTACTTTCTTAGTTGTTGAAATTCCATATTGTTAGAACTTACATTGTACTATATTCGTAATGTTGACAAATTTCAAGAGATTCTTTGCACATATCAATGCAGGGAATGTTTATGCAGTTATTGCAGATGAAGACAATGAAGAGGGAATAGACTATTACTTTTGTTGTTGTGTTGAGACCAAAAAGAAATCGGAGGCCCCAGTTATAGATGGAGAAAACATCGAATACCCTACAGGCTCAGTTATGGTTACTGGAACATGGCTTAGAAGGTACCCACATTCAAGTGTTAAACATTGGCTATTTCAGGACTTTGACATGCATCGTAAGATTCTTCATTACTTGAACCTTGTCGTGGCGTCCAATGTTCATTTGACCAAATATGGGGGGAGACCTTTGAACAAGATGTTATGGAAGGTCCGTGAGTCTGATCATGAGGCAATACTTGAAACAATAAAGAGTAGAGCAGACCCGGATGGTTTGTTGGATTAGTTTGTAAGTATATGCACATTGGTTCTTATTAATTTATACTTGTATGCACATTAATTTGTTTGATGCCAATGCTATCATCTTCTTTTATAGTGATTGGTGTCTCCTTGCAAAAAATGCAGATATATGAGCCATCGAAGAGAATGTTAACCAGAAAAGCAATGCATCATCCTTATTTTGATGCCTACATGCAACATCTGTAAGTGCCTTCCATCTATTTTTATTTCATTTCCATTTTGGATGCTCTTTCTTTTTCTCTTTTACTTTGCGTATTTGTAAGTAAACTGCTAAGGGTTGATTGATCTTTCGTTGCAAAAAATGCTGATTTAAGAGCCATTATGAAAAATCTCAGCCAAAAAAGCAATGCAACATACTTATTTTGATGATTTTGACAAATCTCAATTTTGATTTCAAGCCATTACAAGAGAACATGTGAAGCTTAGAGAGGGAATCTCAAGTTACTTATTTGAAGTTAACCTCATGATAAGCACCTATGATGTAGACATTTAAAAAGAATCTTGAATGTATGAGTGACATTGTAAAAGATCTAAGAGAATGAAGTGATAGAGGCATTGTAATAAGATTTAATTACATAATGAGATATACTCAAATATTGTAAGGTTGAAGTTCACTTTTGGTGTAGTAGCACCTTGTTCTGTAAATGCCTTGAGCAGGAAAATTTACAAACTTTGAATTTTGAAATGTAAACAATGTGAAAAAGGTCATATAAAGGTCATGTAAACAATTTGTACACATTTTTTTGCAACTCGTGTGACCAAGCAGACTGTTCCAACATGTCTGAATAGGTATTTCTATGGTAGGCATGGTCCTCTTTCGGATCGAAACACGTAGAATCGCTCTGAGCTATGTTCCACCGGATCGATCCCTTAAGGGTCCAAAGTGCAAAATAGCTGCAAACTTCAGCATGCTATTACTTGGATACCATGACACTTAGAAACTTCTCATCTAATCCTACAAAAGGCATTGGACCCCTCTAGAAAAACCTCTCTCGATTTTGGGTATCTTGGAGTCGTATTCTCATGTCAGCGGATTTTCACTCGATGGAAAATGTGTCAAATTCAAGCTGTGCAAAGTTGCAAAGTGGTGCAACTTTCGCTCTGCAACTCGTGTAACCAAGGGGACTATTCTAACATGTCTAAATAGGTATGTTTACAATAGGCATAGTCCTCTTTTGCACCGAAACATGTGGAATCGCTCCGAGCTATGTTCCACCAGATCGATCCTTTAAGGGTCCAAACTGCAAAATAGCTACAAACTTCAGCATGCTATTACTTGGATACCATGACACTTAGAAACTTCTTGTCTGATCCTATAGAAAGGCATTGGACCCCTCTAGAAAAATTTCTCTCGATTTTGGCTATCTTGGAGTGGTTTTCTCGTGGTTGCGGATTTTCACTTGATGGAAAACATGTCAAATTCAAGCTGTGCAAACTTGCAAAGTGGTGCAACTTTCTCTCTGCAACTCGTGTGACCAAGGGGACTATTCCCACATGTAAAAATAGGTATGTTTATGGTAGGCATGGTCCTCTTTCACACCGAAAGAAGTGGAATAACTCCGAGCTATGTTCCACCGGATCGATCCCTTAAGGGTCCAAAGTGCAAAATAGCTGCAAAATTCAACATGCTATTACTTGGATACCGTGACACTTAGAATCTTCTCATCTGATCCTACAAAAAGGTGTTGGACCCCTCTAGAAAAACCTCTCTCGATTTTGGCTATGTTGGAGTCATTTTGCTGATGGCAGCGTATTTTCACCTGATGGAAAACGTGTCAAATTCAAGTTGTGCAAAGTTGCAAAGTGGTGCAACTTTCTCTCTACAACTTGTGTGACCAAGCGGACTATTCGAACACATATGAATAGGTATTTTTATGGTAGGCATGGTTTTCTTTCACTCCGAGCTATGTTCCACCGAATCGATCCCTTAAGGGTCCAAAGTGCGAAATGGCTACAAACTTCAGCATGATATTACTTGGATACCATGACACTTAGAAAATTCTCATCTAATCCTGCAAAAAGGAGTTGGACCCCTCTAGAAAAACCTCTCTCGATTTTTGCTATCTTTGCTTCATTTTCTCGTGGCGGCGGATTTTCACTTGATGGAAAACATTTCAAATTCAAGTTGTGCAAAGTTGCAAAGTGGTGCAACTTTCGCTCTACAACTTGTGTAACCAAGGGGACTATTCCAACATGTCTGAATAGGTATATTTACGGTAGGCATGGTCCTCTTTTGCACCAAAACACGTGGAATCGCTCCGAGCTATGTTCCACCAGATCGATCCTTTAAGGGTCTAAATTGCAAAATAGCTACAAACTTCAGCATGCTATTACTTGGATACCATGACACTTAGAAACTTCTTGTCTGATCCTATAAAAAGGCATTGGACCCCTCTAGAAAAAATTCTCTTGATTTTGGCTATCTTGGAGTGGTTTTCTCGTGGTTGCGGATTTTCACTTGATGGAAAACGTGTCAAATTCAAGTTGTGCAAAGTTGCAAAGTGGTGCAACTTTCTCTTTGCAACTCGTGTGACCAAGGGGACTGTTCCCACATGTCCAAATAGGTATGTTTATGGTAGGAATGGTCCTCTTTCACACTGAAACACGTGGAATCACTCCGAGCTATGTTCCACCGGATCGATCCCTTAAGGGTCCAAAGTGCAAAATAGTTGCAAACTTCAACATGCTATTACTTGGATACCGTGACACTTAGAATCTTCTCATCTGATCCTACAAAAAGGTGTTAGACCCCTCTAGAAAAACCTCTCTCGATTTTGGGTATCTTGGAGTCATTTTACTCATGGCAGCGTATTTTCACCTGATGGAAAACGTGTCAAATTCAAGTTGTGCAAAGTTGCAAAGTGGTGCAACTTTCTCTCTGCAACTTGTGTGACCAAGCGGAATATTCGAAAATATATGAATAGGTATTTTTATGGTAGGCATGGTTTTCTTTCACACCGAAACACGTGGAATCACTCTGAGCTATGTTCCACCGAATCGATCCCTTAAGGGTCCAAAGTGCAAAATGGCTGCAAACTTCAGCATGATATTACTTGGATACCATGACACTTAGAAAATTCTCATCTTATCCTACAGAAAGGTGTTGGACCCCTCTAGAAAAACCTCTCTCGATTTTTTCTATCTTTGAGTCATTTTCTCGTGGCGGCGGATTTTCACTTGATGGAAAACATGTCAAATTCAAGTTGTGCAAAGTTGCAAAGTGGTGCAACTTTCGCTCTGCAACTCGTGTCAACGAGTGGACTATTAAAAAAAATTCGAATAGGTATGTTTATGGTAGGAATGGTCCTCTTTCACACCAAAACACGTGGAATCACTCTGAGCTATGTTCCACCGGATCGATCCCTTAAGGGTCCAAAGTGCAAAATAGCTGCAAACTTCAGCATGCTATTACTTGGATACCATGATACTTAGAAAATTCTCATCTAATCCTATAGAAAGGCATTGGACCCCTCTAGAAAAACCTCTCTCAATTTTTTCTATCTTGGAGTGGTTTTCTCATGGCGGCGGATTTTCACTTGATGGAAAATATGTCAAATTCAAGTTGTGCAAAGTTGCAAAGTGATGCAACTTTCGCTTTGCAACTCGTGTGACCAAGTGGACTATTCCAACATGTTTGAATAGGTATTTTTTACGCTAGGCATGGTCCTCTTTCACACTAAAACATGTGGAATTACTCTGAGCTATGTTTCACCTGATCGATTCCTTAAGGGTCCAAAGTGCAAAATGGCTGCAAACTTCAGCATGCTATTACTCAGATGTCGTGATGCTTAGAAACTTCTCGTCTGATCCTATAGGATTGCATTGAGCCTGTCTACAAAAATCTCTCTTGGTTTTGGCTATCTCGAAGTGGCTTTCTAGTGGTGGTCGATTTTCACTTGATGGAAAAAGTTTCAAATGCAAGCAGTGCAAAGCTGCAAAGTGGTGCAGCTTTCGTTCTGCAACTTGTGTGACCAAAAAGACTATTCCAACACGTCCAAATAGGTATGTTTATGCTAGGAATGGTCCTCTTTTGCACCAAAACACGTGGAATCGCTCTGAACTATGTTCCACCAAATCGATCCCTTAGGTTGGAGGAGTCTTAAGTTTGCACATTTGTAAGTTGTTTAAAGCAACAAATTTGAAATGATATTGAATGGAACACTTAGCACTCATTGCATCTAAGTGATGCTCACAGAGGTGAGGCACTAGGCCTTCCCGGGAGGTCACCCATTCTAGTATACACCAGCTCAAGGGCTTAACCACAAAGTTTTTTCCCCAAGAAGGCATAGTGGAAAAGGTAGAATCCAGTGTACTTTTGATGAGTGGAAAGGAATTCCTAAGAGACATGAAGGAGGAAGAAGGAGTTGTCTATGCAATCATGTTGAAGCCAAAGGAGGAGGAGTCACCTAGTCAGCTACCTATGATAGCAGAGGTGAAGCAACTCTTGGATCAGTTCAAGGATATCATTTGTGAAGGCACACCAGGTACACTACCACCTAAGAGGGTAATCAGTCATCAAATTGACTTTATACCAAGAGCAACATTGCCTAACAAGGTTGCAGACAAAATGACACCAAAGCAGAACAAGGAGATAGCAAGGAAAGTTCAAGAACTTTTGGACCAAGGATTGATCGGGAAAAGCATAAGCCCATGTGTTGTTCCAGTGGTGTTGGCACCTAAGAAGGGAGATAAGTGGAGAATGTGTACTGATTCTAGGGCCATAAATAGGATAACCATTAGATATAGGTTTCCTATTCCTAGGATAGAAGACTTAATGGACTGTTTAGGGGGGTGCTAAGTACTACCCAAAGATTGATTTGAAAAGTGGCTACTATCAAATTAGGATGAAAGAGGGAGATGAATGGAAGTCAAATTTTAAAACCACAGAGGGGTTATATGAGTGGTTAGTAATGCCAATCGGGCTTACAAATGCACCTAGCACTTTTATGAGGGTGATGAATGAGGTCTTGAAGGACTTTATAGGAGTCTTTGTTGAGTAGTCTACTTAGATGATATCCTCATCTTTAGCAAAACAAAAGAAAAACATATGAAGCACCTAGAACTTGTGTTGAAGAAACTTCAAGAGGAGAAGCTCACCATAAATCTTGATATATAGGGTACTTGGTAACTTGTTGAGGTGTCTAACTAAGGAGTATGGACAAGGATGGGAACAAGTCATTTCACAAGCAGAATTTTCCTACAATGATAGCACAAATAGGTCTACTGGTAAGAGCCCATTTAAAATTGTATATGGGTTACATCCAAGGGGTGTATTTGATCTAAGAGACCTAAAAGGTTATGAAGGAATTAGTGGACATGCTGATGGTTTTGCTCAGTCAATGAGAGAGGTTCATGAGTAGGTAAAGAAGACATTAATGGAGGCTAACCAGAAGTTGAAGGCTAAAAGAGATGAAGGGAAGAGAGATCTACAATTTGAAATACGTGATTTGGTGATGGTATACTTGAAGAAGGCAAGACTACAGAAAGGCATACCAAGTAAGCTGCAGATGAAAAGGATATGGCCATGTAAAGTGTTGGCGAAGTATGGATCCAATGCATACAAGGTGGAGTTACCCAAGGAGATGTCCATTTCGCCTATCTTCAATGTGAAGGACTTGGTGAAGTATAAAGGACCAAAAATGGATGAGGAACAGTATAGTGCTGAGGTGAGTAAGGATGTGGATGAATTCAAGGTACCTGATCAGATCAGACCACACGTGGATAAGATTCTAGACTCAAGGGTGAAGAAGAAGACTAGGCACAAGACATACATGGAGCACCTAGTGAAGTGGAGACATCAACTAGAGTCAGAGGCTACTTGGATAGCAGAAAGTGACTTTAAGAAGCATGGAATTAGTGAGGAGCTCTTGACACCACAGGTTCCTTAACTTCTTTGTTGCAAGGGGGAGAATGGTGCAGGAGCACCTTAAGGTCTTTTGGAGAGATCTTTGCAATTTTGGCTTGTAGGCGGTTCTAGCCAACCACCAAGGGAATAAGGACTATGATGTAAAGTCCCAAGAGTGTTTTTGATGAGTGAATTGGAAATAGTTTTGTTAGGGGCTTGTGGTTTGGGTAAGTCTTGGACTCTGTGAGCATTTTGAGCAATGTTGCCTTGGCTATTTGTCCTAAAAGTTGGAAAATGGCATTAATGATGCTCTAAGCCTAACCCAAGGGCCCTAGAACATGGGAGAAAGGTATATAAGGTCATAAAAACCCTAATACTTGGGTTGGAGGATTTTTTTTATGAATTGAGACTTGGAGAGTACATTTTTGTGATTGGAAGAGAGTAAGTTTTCATTGAATTTATGTGTTTGAGCCTTCATCTAGTCAAGAATGGATTGAAAGGACTTATCTAATGCTTTGAGTCTTCCATTTGTGTTACTTACTTACCTTTTGTAGCATTAGATTAGTCATCTAGACCGACTAGTTATCTTTTTGCAAGTTTTTGGTGTTCTTGGTCTCATTGCCGATTCAGGCCAGTTTTGTGAATAATCAGTCCCACTTGACTTCCTGTGGCTTTCCTCTCATGGCCACTTGGAATCAAGTTGGGGACTATGTAAATATTGTACATATAGGTTTTGGGGTCTTGTTTTGCAGGGAAGGTGATGAAATCATCAAGCACTAGGCGAGTGCAAGTGCATTCTTGCCAGTAGCTTGGAGAGGACAGCAACAAGGAGAGTTGCTAAATGGATTGGTTTGTGCCAATAAAGAGTATGGGACTTTAGACAGATGTATCTCAGTCATGTGTGTGCCAAGAGGAGAGCTTAGGAGGTCGGTGAAGCCCTGAAAGAAGGAAAAAGAGCCAAAAACCATACGAACCCTTGAAAATAAGGGGTTTGAGGAAAATCATATGTACGGAAACTTGTAGGACCTAAGGCCTGGTAAATCTTGGAGCCTTGATGGTCAAAAGAAAGAATTTACAAAAACATTTGGGGGTTGTTAAGACTGATTGTGAGAAAAGTCAAGAAAACGGGTTGCAGGAGGCCAAATTGGGGTAGGAGGCTACAAGGCCTAAAATTGAGTTTTTCAAGAAAGTGATGGGTAAAAGGTGAAAGAATCCAATAAGATGGATCAATGAGGAGATAAATTAACAAAGGGACAACTAGGATACTGTTGCGGGGGAACCTCGACTCTTGAAATTTATGACAAGCTTCATAATTTTGTAATGTTTTAGTCATTTAGAATTTCATGGGACCATGTTAAGAAATGGTTAAGTGTTTAAAATTACAATGATATATTCATCAAAAGGATTAAATGACAGTTGTAACCAAATGGGAATATCGGGTAGATGAATAATTTGTCTAACTACCCTAGAATCTCTATAAAGAGACAACATGTAACCGAATACAGGAGATAGAGGAAATAGAGAGTGCAACTACAGGAAAACCAAAAAGAGAGTAAACAAGAGGGAGAAGAAATCAGGCGCTTTGGCCTTCGGCCAAAGAGCCATTTAAAGCACGTATGTTTTTGAAGTGTTAAATCTAGAATTAGTTAAAGAGGAGTTTCCATTTCTCATCGTGTCGTTCTCTCTATCTTTCCTGGTTTATTGTTTTGCAAATTGTGAATGCAAATTAGTTTTGAAGGATTCGCTATTGTTTTGAATGTCATGGATGTCTTGTTTTTGGGTTTCTTTATGACAATCCTGAATGGAATGGGAAAAATTATTTCAATTGAAAGGGAATATACATAATATAACGAGTGTGAAATTCTTGTATGGTTTTAAATGTATAACGGTTTCCAAAGAAACCATTACATCGCTCGACCATTGTGTTTGAGCAATGTGTGACTCGGGCTTTGAACAGTGGAAAGGTGGTAGATAGAGTTAGAGGCTTAAGAACATGTCTTGATCAGTAGTGATCAGTAGGTTAAGGAGTGAGAAGGGTGGATGAGCCACTGTCTTGTGTTGTTTCCTCTACATCAGAATGGTATCAGAGGCAGAAGGTTCTGAGTGTGTAGAAGGCAATCTACACCAGGTCGTAGCATGGGTTCTTGGTTGCAAGTTGATCCATCCAAGGTGTAGGAAGGACGCAGTTGTTCTTGCATGTGTGAAGATCTCATGTTGGGGTCTTCGTATTGTCTACACCAAGATGAAGCTAGGTAGAAGGTGCAATGAGAGCAACCACTAAGAGAAGGGTGGGAAGCATCTTCCAGAATCTTGTGTGGGTAAGATGGCAGTATTCAGGATTCAATGGCAGTATTTAGATATATAAATATTGTGATATTGCTATCAGGATTGAATCATGTAGTTTTACAAGTCAAACTCATTGACCCATGATTCATCAGTAGTGGTTCACAAGAACCCATCTCTCATGATAATGAATGCTTCATAAGGAGGAAGATAAATCTTCATACATTTCTTCTATCACAAATGAGATAAGTGCTTGGTTTCATGAAGGTCATGAGACAACCATTAATAGGGAGTGGATACATAAAGAGCTAATGGAGAATGATAATGGCTTCAGACCTGCTATAAAGGAAAAACAATTTCGTTTCAATGATGCAAGAGGTTTTTGGTTTCACTACGAAAATGAGCCTACGAAGAATGCATGTGAAACTCCTTTTGACCTTGAGGGTGTACTTACTCCATCTCAAGGATCATTCATTGAGGATGACATAGATCAATGCTATGGCTAATCAATTAATAATTATACACGTGAATAAGTCAAACATGTACATGTCAATAAGGGAACTACAAGTACTCATAAACACGTAAGCCTCAAAAAGTATACACACGAATACATAGTATACATAAATTAAAACAAAGTATATGCATGAATACAAGGTATATCCATGAAAACATGTAAGCCACAAAGTATACACTTGAATGCATGTAAGTCACAAAGTATACATGTAAGTTGTAAAGTATACACTTGAATATACATAACTCATATCTATTGAACCATCAATTTAGAATGCAAATATGGACAAGCATCGAAAAAAGATATTTGTATTAACCAAATAGCCATGTAGGCATACAAAAATATATGTTGATATAAGTATGAAATATATGTACAAAATAGCCACATAGGCTTACGAGAATACCATCTAGGCATACAATGTCAAATATGTCCAATAAAAAATATGTACAAAACTACCATGCAGGCATACAATAAAAGACTATGGAATCAAAAGTCATTGCTTTCCATGCCCAGGAAATAAAATCTTTCGCTTTCCTTTTTGCTCAGATGGCGATAGGTCTATCAGTAATTTTTGCTGTGCTCGTGGAGTGCTCTTGCTACTCCTCCTAGGGTTTAGTTCATGGTGAAGTTTTAACTGTTACAATAAGAATTAAAGACATGAATATATAGAAATTACATTATAAAAAATGATATATTTGACAAAATAATCACTTATAGCCATCTCACGATCTCTCTCCACTAGGGAAATATCCTCACACGCATGCTCAGGTGTGCTCAAGCCCTGTATAAATCATAAAAATAGACAAAAACTACGTGAATCAATAATGGTTTGATTTCTGACTAACTAACATCTATAACAACAAATGTAAATTAAAATTTACTAATTTGCCTCATACCTCTTCTATCAGAGGCATCAAGGATTGTATAGCAGATGTCACACCAATATCCATTGCCCTAATCACATTCAGAGGTGTATCATCTCACAGCAACTGAAAATAAAACAACAAATTATTCAACGTAATCAACGATGTGCATGTATAAACTACACAAATCTATTAAGTACTTGATTCATTAGTTAAACTCTTTATTCTATTACCTGCGTGAAGGTTTGAGTAAATCCACTGCCATTGGGAAGTGTTCCATCAAAACCTCCTATATTAGTTTGTTCAACATCCAAAATTGCATATTAAATTACCATTCGTAAAACAATTCCATTAATATGCAATAAACTTATAATTTTTTACTAGTTACATACCCTAGCGATAGGTGTACTGCAAAAATAGGTTGGTGGGGGGCCAGTGTATCCAGTCTCAACACTATGACCCTACAATTTTATTAATATCATAAAACATTTTTAGTTAATCTTGCATTTCAAAATCAAAATTTAATAAATTAAATTCAATGAACACATGCAATAACTTTTACCTGACTATCAATGCCATATGCCTCATGCAAAATGTTAGCTGCCCTCTCCATCTCCATAGCTGCAGACAGATCCTATATACCACTCTCCCGAGGGTTGGTGGGGTCATGTGAACAAGTAGCCCCGCAAGATTGACACACATGTGTTCGAAGACCACCACTAGAAGACTCCCTTGGATGGTGTTGTAGAATAGTGCTAGTATGATCGGTGAAACTTTGGGTCAAAGTGTTGATTGCCTGCAATGTCTCTACGTCAGCACTTTCCTTCACAACAGAAGGCATAACAATGTGCTCATGAGGCGGCCTAGCGAGAGCTCGTCTACCTTGCCGCATAGGATCCGGCTGTGCACCAGGTCTATCCTGTGCTGACCCCCCACCTCTCCCCTGGAAAACCCTCATATCAAAATAATTTAGGATTTTGTTCAATATGAACTCACTATATAGTTTCCTATGGAAATATTGCAGGACCTCGCAATTGTTGCACGATGGGTAATCGAAGACCATGTACCACCTATCATAAAATCTCTCCTTCATTTGTTGGTGGTGGCACCAATGGATAGGAAACCTCTTTACATTGAGGGTAAGATTTTGATTTGTGCATGGGTCAGTGAATAATGAGCACAAATCACCTTTTGTTATTTTTAAATCTTTCACATCCTTGTATGATAGTTTATTTTTATAATACTCCCTAGCCGCCTACCTCCTATCTTCCCATGCAATTATTTGTTTGCTAATTGAATCTACGTTTGTTAACATATCTTTCAAGGAATTTGCTAGGGTCATTCTTTTTGTGGTTGAACCATTTGGATCAATCAACCTATTGATCAAATCCTCAATTTGTTTTTTGTTGTTCTCAATTTCACTCTTTAAATTTTGTTGAGTGCCAGGAGGGGGTTGAGTGATTGGTGGAGGAGGTTGATTTTGTGGTTGATTTTGATCTTGAGGATTTGGTTGGTCCTCCTGTTGAGGATTTTGAGGGTTTGCAGGTTGATTTTCATCTCCTAAAATTTCAAACAAATAGATATCAAATTCAACCTAAAACTAACAAATTCAAAATAAAAAGCATAAAATCCTTACCTCTTACAACTCCTCGTCATCGTGGCACCATTATTGCAAAGAAATTTGGATGCTTGGTGAAGAAATTCCTCTCCTCGAATGCAAGTGCGCTATTTTGGTGTTTTTGGCCACGAGTGCACAAAAAAACCAGTCAAAATGCAAATGAGAGATTTGCATTTCTTTTTTTTGCTTTTAATAGTCAATAACGCGAGCGCGTTACAATGCGCTCATGTTATTGCTTTGCAATTTTTTATCCCCCGGGAGCTTGCCAAGGTTTAACCGACGACATAACGCGAGCACGTTATAATGCGCTCGCGTTATAATGTGCTCGCGTTATGTCTAACAATTTTTTTTTTTAAGGGTGTCCACGGAATGGTTACCCATTTCCATGCACCTGCCCTCATATGATATTAAGATCTAAGCAAGGGGTGAAGATGAAGATCCTGTTAGAATATTTGAACCCCAAACATATAGCAGACAATGCAGTCCTCTATTTTGAAGTAGCACATACCTCTTTCTCAAGACAAGAAGGATATTGTGCAAAAATGTAAGGAGATGAAGAAGACATAAGTGAGTGGACTCCTGAAGAGGAAGTTCTCGTCAACTAGTTCATCGAATTTGACCCATTCGACAATTTCTATGCCACGGGACTAGGGATGTACATGATCTTTGATGATGACCTAGTCTATTTGAAATTGATGAAGGATTAGGAAACCTATGATGATCTAATGGATAATCATCTATGGACCTTGTATTTTGATGGTGCTAAATGTAAAGCTAGTTCTAGAGCAGGAGTTTGATTACTGTCTCTGATAGGATCAGAGACCCTTAAGGCTTACCAATTCCAATTTTTGTGTTCTAAAAATGACGCAGAATATGAAGCCTTAATCCACGGTTTTCTTCTTGCTGAGTGAATGGGCGCAAAGATGTTGTAGGTATTCAAAGATTCTGAGTTAATTGTGAGCCAAGTCTATGGACAAGTAGCTACAAAAAAATACAAGAATGAGGTTGTATAGACATTGGATATGGGATTTGATTGAAGGTTTTGAAGCTGTCAGTGTGCAAGTCATTGCTCAATCTCAAAATAGTATAGCAGATTGAATGGCTTCAATCAGGTCATAGTTTGAACCAATTTATTATTCAAAGTAGAGTGCAGTACATATCATCGTCCGATGATCAATCACTGATAATGATTAGAATTGGCAAGTGTTCAAAGATTGCACTCAGATTGCCACCTTCATCCAAAAGTCAGAGGGAATTTTTGACTATTCACAACCAGGAGTTCAACCTTTCGAAGGGAAGGTCATCCAACCAAAAGGAAATAAGTTCCCTCAAGGTCTAATCTCCCTTGAAAATATCTTTGACTATAAAGATGTTAGGAATGACAAGCAAAGGTTTATAGTGGATGAAAAGGATTATGAGGAGTTGGATGTCAGAAATTGTAGTAAACAAAAATTCGGAAGGAATGTCCCATGGGAAGATAAGGAAAGGTTAAGGGATTTGTGTTCTAGATACAATGGAGTTATAGCCTAGACCTATGATGATCTTAGAGGATACGATCCCAACATAATTCGGCATATCATCGACTTGGCTGAAGGATCAAAACCTGTCTGATAGAAGCAAAGGCCTATCGATCCGAAAGTTGAAGTGTTGGTGGCCCATGAACTCACCAAATTGATTGAATCCTAAATCATTTACCTGATTAAGAACTCAACTTGGTTGTCTAATCTAGTACTGTTCTAGAAGAAAAATGGCAGCATTAGGCTCTGTGTCGATTTCTGAGATCTTAACAAAGCCTCGCTGAAAGATGACTATCCTTTGCTGTAAATGGAGCAGATCCTGTAGACTATTTTTGGATCAGAAATGTTCTTGTTTCTTGATGGATTCTCAAGATACAACCAGGTATATGTCAAGGAAGGTGACTAGCATCAATCAACATTTACCATCAAGTGGGGAAGATTCACATATGCAAAGATTCCCTTCGGACTCTCAAATGTTGATGCCACTTTTTAGCAAGCCATGGTCATTGCTTTTAGAGGATTGATCAATTTGATGATTTTGATTTATCTGGACAATGTGATAGTTTTTTCAAAGTCAAGGGTTGATCATTGTGATAATCTAGAATAGGTTTTCCAGAGGTGTCAAAAGTTCAAGATTTCTTTAAATCCCAAAAAAAATATTTTTGGAGTACCTCAAGGTAAGCTACTTGGTTTCGTAGTATCTAAAGAGGGTATTGGAATAGATCCCAAAAGAGTGAGATCCATAATACTTTTACCCCTACCAGCGAATCAGAAAGGGTTGTACTCTTTCTTAGGGAAGATTAAATTTGTTAACCGGTTCATTTCAGATTTTGTACGCATCACAAGACCTATCACGCTAATGCTCAAGAAGAACCTGGTGTTCAAATGGACCCCTGAAGGCAAGGAATCTTTTGAGAAGATAAAGATGTCTATTTCTACTGCTCTGGTGTTGGCTAACCAAAAATTTTCTAAATATTTTTTTCTTTATGTATACACTGGTCAACACATCATAGCCTCTGTGCTCACTCAGAAGGATGAAGAGAATAATGGGGAGCGTCCAATTGCTTTTTACTCAAGAACCCTAAAGGGTTATGAAACTAGATACAAATTTATAGATAAGTAGGCTTTTGCCATTGTTAAAAGCCTTAAGAAGTTCCAACACTTGGTATCATCTAATAAAATTACTATCTTGGTTTCTCATCCGAGTGTAAGGGAATATATCACCAAAGGAGACATAATAGAGAAGAGAGCTAATTGGATAACCAATATCCTAGAATATGATCTAGACATCAAACTAACCAAGCTAGTTCAGGGAAGAGGCCTCTATGAGTACCTTGCACAAGAGTTGGGTTCTGAAGCTGACAAGGAGATTGATCAAGTCTACTCAAATCATTTTGAGTCCGACGACTCTTGGGTGGTAGATCAAACACTATATATGCAGAAGGGGAACTACCCAACAAGCAATGATAACTTTAAGAAACCCCCCTGGAAAAAGATATAAATTCTTGGCAAATCTTTCATTTTTTGAGGAAAACAAATTAATTTCTATTGGCAAAACTTTCCTTTTTTCGAAAAAAATATTAGTTTTATTAGCGATTTTTTTATATCACTAAATTTTTATGATTTTTTTTGGCGAATCTTGAAAAAAATAGGAAAATGCATTAATTATGACGGCAAATCTATCCAATCTAAAAATAATTCTCATGGAAAAGTAGGGGCCCAAGGGTGGAAATTATCGATGAGTTGAAGGGGTAGAATATAATATTTACTTTCTACCATTGTTTTATAATATAATATAATGGCCCTCATTATATTCTACAAGGTAAAATGTAACCATGATCTATAATTCTCATGGGGGCTCAAAACTACTTTTAGATCACTAGTTTAACAAACCTTGTTGTACACTATAAGGTGAAATTTACCTACAATCTATAATGCTCATGATACCCAAAATTGTGGGCCTCGTGAGCATTATAGATCATGTGTACATTTTACCTTGTGGAATACAACAAGGGACATTAGATTATATTTAAATCAATGATGGAAACTAAAGATCAGAAATATGGTCCTAAAGCAACTAATAGTTATGATATACTATTTGTGAATTAATATAGATTTCTCCAATAATTTATAAAATTAAGGTGAATTTGATCTAATCATGTATCGAATATTGTGGAAAATTTTTGAGTTAAATTTTTTAATAAAATAAATTATTTGGCGATTTAAATAAGACTATAATAAAATTTTGTAAAAATATGGCGATTCAAGTCACATTGTAGCTCAAACTATTAGCGAATTCTGGATTCCCAAATTTCAACTATTAGCCAATTGGCGAATATTAGCCACTAAAAAAATCACTGCCAATAAGCCTCCTATTCCAAAAATGAAGATACCACCAATTGCAAGGCACCAGGTATGTATTAGTTGAATGAACTTTATTTAAAAGGAATTATGATGGCGTCTTGCTTTGATGTCTAGATAAGCGCCAGGCGGAAAATGTTCTTAAGGAGTTCCATAGTAGGACTTCCTGAGGGTGGACTCTTCTCCACCAAGACTACTATTTTGAAAATCATGTGAGCAAGCTACTATTGGCCTTCAATGTTCTCTACAACACACCAGTTGGTGCATAAATGTACTTAGTGCCAATTTTTTGTTGGCAAAATAAAAAAATCCGCTTTACCCTTAAGTCCCATCATGAATGAAGAGACTTTTTCTCAATGGGGATTGGATTTTTTAAGAATGATAAATCCCATCTCTAGTGCTGGTCACAAATGGATCCTCACTGCAACTGATTACTTCACAAGGTGGATAGAGGCCATCACCCTAAAAAATGTTACAAAGGGTGAGATTGATAGTTTCCTTGAGGAGCTAGTGACTAGGTTTGGTTCTCCAAAAACTATCATATCTGACAATTCTCGAGCCTTTGTAGGTTTGTGAATGTCGTATTTTTCTATTAAAAATGGGATCTACCTCAAAAATTCGTCAAACTATTACCCACAAGGGAATGGGTTACCAAAATCAGCAAATAAAAACCTAATCAAGTTAATCAAGCGCATTGGGTCTGAAAGACAAAGAGACTAGCACAAACATCTATAGGTTACTTTGTGGGCAGATTGGATCATGCCAAAATAGATCTTGAAGGCATCTCCTATGAATTGGTGTATGGGAAAGAGGTAGTGTTACCTTTTTCCATGGAACTTCCTGCTTTACAATTACTAAAAGCCCTAGGAATAGAGGAAAGTGATGGAATGGAGGTACAAATAGTAGAGCTCCTCAAGCTTGAGGAAGACAGAGAGAAGGCCTTTGAAGCCATGATTGGTCACTAGTAGATGGTCAAATGATGGTTTGAAAAGAAGACTTCTGACCCAGATTTCTAGGAAGGAAGCTTAGTGCTGAAATATGATGAGCGTGCTGCAAAACCAGGGCAACACACAAAATTCAAAGCACTATGGAAGGGACCTTTATGAATTAGCTCATGCAAAGAAAATAATATGTATGAACTTGATGACATGGAAGGCAATGCTTTAGAGATACCGGTGAATGGTATTTATCTGAAATTGTTCCATTAAAGTATGTCATTCTTTAAAAAAATTCACAATTATGTACCATATGTAAAATTTTGTAAATATGTTTTAATTTTAGAAATAAGCCATGAGGGAAAATAAGGAACATAGAAAAAGTAGGAAAATACTATATTATATTATATATTCATCAAAAAATTTACAAGTATAGTGTAGCCCAAGGCTCAAATTTTAACTTGAGGCTCTCCCGAGAAAAATCCAAAAAGAGTCTTTGAGCAAAAAGAGGAAAAAGAGAAAAATGGAGGAAAAGTACAAAAAGATCAAATGATTTGGCCTACAACCATAGTTACGTAGGTGTGTTTCCCGTAGTAATTCTTTTCTTCTTCTTCTTCATCTGAATAGGGAAGTAGGGGGCACAACAACACACAACACATGGACCTCGACCTTCAGTCTCCATGATTGTACACGAAAAAATCAAAGTGCTTCTTAAAGTGTAGCCCAAGAATGACTTCCATGTCATACTCTCATAGGAAGTAGTTGGCCAAAGGAAAAGACAAAGAGGTGGATTTCCAATTCCATTGTGTAGAAGTCACTTAGAAAGGTTAGCTAGGGCACAACCACCCCATGATCAACATGCCTATGGAGGTCCATGGAAGTTGGAATGCCGACATCCGGGATAACAACTTGCACAATCTCACTGAGGCCTTCCAATAGAGAGGCCTTGAACATTCAGTGACACAACTCCACTATCTGGTGTTTGCTGATATTTAGACTCAAGAGGGAGGCCAAGAAGTGAGACACAACATTGCAATTGCTTCACACCTAGTTTTCATCCTCAATAAAGTCCATCATGACGACCCAACAAAATGAAATTACCCTGAGATGGTCACACCTCTTCACCAAGTGTTTGATTCTTTCAACGGTAATTTCCCCAACGAATACATATTGCGGCCTTCCTGGAAGGAGATGAATAGGAGTTCCTAGGCCAGCAGACATAGCTAAAACAACAAAGTGAAAGATGATATCAAAATAGAGAGAAGGCTGGCTAAACTTAAAGGGGTTTCTTTTGAATGAATATTTCTTTAAGGTGGCATAACTATTTATAGAAAAGAGGTGTCGCAAACCCAAACAACGGAAAATCTATTTTTGGCCTGACGACAATGGGAAAATCTCAAGGCAAATGGGGAATAGAGAATAAAACATACAAAGAATCTAACATAAGGTCCTAAAAAATAAATTTTGGTGTTGGTAGTAAATGCTCACATAAGTTGATCATCGACATGTGTCCTTTTCCATCATCAACATCAGCTAGCTTGTGTATATGAAAAGACATGGATTAACGTGCTAATTTTTGACAAATTAATGAGCACATCTTTTCAAGGGTAGTTTGTATCATCTAAGAATGATCAACATAAATGAAAGCACTCTCCCCAACACAAAGAGCTTATTTGTGAAGATAGGTGGCAAAGGGAATGTACTAATTCCATTGTTGCAGATTTTTTGTATTCTTGAGGGATAGGGATCTCCAACCCACACGTATCACCTCGTGGGCAGCATTTAGTGGATCAACAGTAATGACATAGCCTTAACTACATGTACCCACTAAGGGAATTAACTATACCAAAAAGGTAGTTTTTTGAAAAGTAGCAAAAAGCAAGTGGTTGTTTTAGTGAAAAAAACTCTCTGCAAGTTTTGAAACAGCCATGGCAGAGCCATCAACGGTTGGTAGAGGAGATGATTCTTCATCGAAAAGTTTGGTTTCACCAATATATTTGGGAAAAACTCATTTTCCAATGCCCCAGTGCCTGAGGATCAACCATTCAAGTTTTGGAAAACTTTGCTAGTGGATAGAGGTGTTCCCAAAGAGGTGATGTGAGATGCTGCTAATGTCTTTGTTCCAAAATTGGCAAAAAACCCTAAAAGTCTTAGAGAAGGAGAATTTTAAAGAATGAAAGATTATGGTGCATTTGAGGGTTTTTCCTCTCAGCTCTGGAAATGTGGTTTTCCATAGTTCATGTTGAATGTCGTACACCCATGCCCATAACTAGTAGAAGCATGTGCCAAAAGGTTTGACAAAGAAACTGGAACCATTCCATGCAATAAGATCAGGGTTACGATTTCTGCTATGACTATATGGGATATGTTGTGTATCCCTCCCAATTGAGGAGCCGAGTCATTCAGTGAGGAAGATATGGATATTCACTGGGAAGAAGTGAACCAGAGAGAAATTTTCTATGAAGATGAGACAAAAGAAAGGATGCCAAGGGCTAGATTTACTTTTCCTCTGGTACTTAAAAAGTTCAAAAAAAATACACATGATCTTTTCTCAATGTTGGCTTGGCTTTTTGGTCTCGATAACGATGAAGAGGTTCATACTTGCTAGATGGGCCTGGCTCTGATACTCAAATGGGAGAAAGGGTAGAGGAATTTTGACTTTGTTGATGTAGTAGCAACAAACATGTTGAAGCAACTGAAGAATTACCATATCAAGTATAAATTTAGGTATTCTTCTTCTTGGATCACTTAATCTTGCATCAAAATCTTGGGTTTTTGGAGAGACATTTACGAGTTTCCAAGTTTGATGAAAATGGCTTATGTTAGCTAGTTTCTATATGGACGTATGTGCTATCGAAAACATGTTATTACTATTGGTTTGTGAATAACATTTTGAGACCACTGCTTCAAGAGCTATTGTCACGTCCGACAGGTTTTTTTTTCCCTTGAGGTTGAAAATGGATCAAAACCAGTTCATTGACTCTAATGGATTATTTCTTCGAAGAATATTTTGTATTTATTAGGTTTCATGGTTCCATCAGAGAGCCTTTCTGACTCCCCCAATTTGTGATGGATAGGTTTTTTGCGTTGGAGGCATGCCGCCAGACAAATCTTGTCGACAATGCCTATGGTAGAGGAAGAAAAAAGATGAAGTTATATCTACTTCCTCTTTCCATTGCAAACAACAGGGTGGTATTAGAGAAGCAGGAAGTACAAAGGGAGCTTACAAACCTGTTGGTGGCCCTAGGCTTAGTCCTTATCAATGACACGTGGGACTACAATCTAAGGAAGCTATTCCCTTTGAAGCATGAGAGTTGGGAGTATGTGGAGTCTAAGAAAAATCTAACTCATGAAAAGAGAGAACTGTACATCAACATAGCCCTCAGACCAACCAAATGGCCGAGGTGATTGTGTTTGTATACACCGCAGGCATAGTATCAGAGGAACCTTCAAATAAGTAAAACTCTCAGTGGTCAGATGAAGTAGAAGAGGTGGTCAGAAAGGAAGAAGATGGATTTTTAAAGGTTCTGACAAGAGATGGTCTGCCCACATAAGTTGCTCGATGATTTCCTCTCATTTGATGAACAACTAAAGGAGATTTATGACAAAGAGGTCGACTTCGACAACAAAAACCCAAAGACCAACCATGAGATAACATAAGAGAAAATTACATGCCATACTTCCCAACCACAAAAGTTCGATTGGGAAAGAAGCTCTAAGAAAAAGGACTCACAAGTTGCATCCTCCGCCAGTGTCCAAAGTAAGGGAAAGAGAACCTGACGGTCCTAAAGAGGGTCAATTGTAGAACTAGAGGGCCAAGATTCAGTGAGATCATCCACTCAAGGATCAGGATGCACCAATTCAGGTTGGACAAAGAGGAGGCGAGTTCAATACCTAGACATATACGCTGTAGCAGTCAGGCATGAAGAAGAAGCGGAGTCTGCTATGCAAAATGTTCAGATGGTTAGGGTTCAGGTAAGTCTTGCTCCCCCTCTTCTTCCTACTTCTATGTCTCTGGTTAATCATTTACCCCCATCTATTGAAAATAACCCTTTGTTTGTGGACCATAAGATTGTGATCCTAAATGAACCCCCTGCCATTTTTAGTACACCGTGTGATATACCCCCTAGTACCGAGTGGGTTTTATCCACTTCAACTACTATTGACTCTTTGATGGCCCTATCTAGGGCCCCTATCAAGAAATTTGAGCCATCCATGTTTCCTGTTACCCTAGGTCCATTTGCATTCGAAATTTTTTTTCCCATTCCATCTGCTTCTCTTTTTACTCTAACTGGTCCTTCTAGGGCCGAATCTCAATTTGGCATCTCGCCCTTCTCTATGGTTACCCTTCCTTTTGCCTCCCCACATGCTCATATGTTTGAGGTCTCCCCTTCTTTCACCCTTTTCAGTCTATCCATTGGTGCTTCTCTTGTAGCACAGAGCATTGATAGCCCATAGACTCTGCAAGAAAATTTTCACACTACTAAGTGGGCCTGAAAACCCAGGAAGCAAAAGAGGAAGATGTAGAATGTTGAATTGTCGATTGCAAAGAAAATTTAGACTTGTTTCAATGAAGAGTGGAATTGTCTATGGATCACTACCATGAAGTTGCTCGTATCCCGACTCGAAGGACAAATGCAGATAGAGGATTACAACATTAGGGCTATGGGTGTAGATTTGAATGAAATTCACCCACACGACAAGGTGGATCTAGCCAAGACCACTTAAAAGGTAGTATATATAGATTTTGAGAGGTTGGGTCAAAAATTAAAGAAGTGCGAGGCAGAGCTAGAAAATGTAAAGGAAATGCTGAATCAGTTGCAATTGGAAATCAGGGCTCGAGATGGTGAAATGACCCGTATAATGGAAATACAAGACCAATAGGAGAAAGTACCAAAATCTCTTACAGAGACTTAGGATGAGCAGATTCAATTTTACACCAAGATCGATAGGTTGAAGGTTGAGCTCGCTTGTGAACACAAATCAAACAAAGAGCACCAATGCACTCGGGAAAGTATAAAGAGAGTTGGATGATGTTCAATCTCAGGCCTCCGACAATTTATAGAAAGCCCAAGGAGAAGCATAAAATTTGAGAAATGACAAGAAAGAGGTCGAATCTGCTCTACATGCTTGTGATGAGGAGGTCAAAAAATTAGGTTCCAAACTGGAAAATTCTCTCAGGGAAAGGAATCAAACTACAGAGAGTTTGAAAGAAAAAGAGGCTTAGTTGCATCAAGAGCTAGTAGCTGCACAAAGATGTGCAAAGCTTCCCTTAAAAATAAGTCTGGTATCTACATACTACGAGTGAATCATAATTGTGCTCGCCATCCTTAAACCAACTTTGTAGTTTCTGAAGGATGGTCAAGAGATAAACGAAAAGGTTGGCCCATTGGCTGACCAAATTCTACAGGAATCTGCCCCTTGAGTAGCAGAGTCCTAGAGTCTGATTTCTAAGTTATGTATAGCAACAGATGAGGCTCTGAGAAATGTAGGAATTCCAGATCGAAGGGTTTCCTCCAGCAAAGCAAGTGAGTTCACCCATTTTCACAAGGTAGTAGTTAAGAGCAAGGAACGCCAAGCGGCGTTGAACAAAAGGGCTGATGAAATCAAGAACGATTTTTGTGTCTTGCATAGTGTCATATTACCCCATTTCCTTTCAGTAGGTGGAGATGTGTTGACGGTTGAGCAGATTATAGATGAAATTAGAAATAACATTTGAACCTCAACAAAACTCCTAGAATCAAGCACAACACCCTTTTATGAAGACGTTGAGCATGAAATTCTTCCACTTTCTCATCTTTATTATCACCTGGGAGTTGTTTCGGCAAGATGGGGGTTTGTTTCCTTTAAAGAAGTCTTTGTATTAGATCAGGAGTACAAGGCCTTTTGTAATATTTCTCGATTGATTGATGCAGATTGGGAAACACTGCACTCCACCTTCCCCAAACTCCAAGAATGACAAGAAGTCTAGGTTTGTGCCTTCACAAGAAAAGCCCTTGATGAGTCACCAGAACTATGAAGCAAAAATTTTCCTTAGCCCTTTTGATTTTTGGCTTTGGGAACATCCTCGCACAAAAAGGTTGTGTTTTCGACGAGCATGCAATGTGACACGTGGTGGCTGCATTTTTTTTTTTATCACCTTCCTTTCAGGAAGAAAGTTAGGGCACGTGTCAGCTCGATAAAACATTTCTCAAAAGTGCTTTTCACAAATCTGAGAATGTTTGCTTGCTTGACACATCATCTCTTTGCTATGAGATAGCTGTATAGGAGTTTTTCTTTAGATTTGGTCGAACTGTAACTTTCTTTATTCTTTTAGGAGTAAGGATGTGAGTTGGTGACGCCAAAGCCACTTGATCAGTTGCAAAGATTGTTGTGAGGATTTTTTCTAGGATCCGAGCATTTATGGAGGGAAATCTTCTTAAAATATCTAGGGGATATTAATGCGGAAGTTGAGAGTTGATGAGCAGGGATTGCCGCAACCTAATTATTCAGGATTGGATTTTGAGCTATTAGGTGCTGACATCTAGTAGTCATTACTTCTAGGTAGAGGTGGCATTTATCTCCTTGACAGCTAAACGGGTGCATGGAAATGGGTAGCAATTCCGTGGACACCCTAAAAAAAAAAGTTGTAAACCATAATGTGAGTGCATTATAATGTGAGCGTGTTATAACGTGCTCGCATTATGTGTTCGGTGAAACCTAGGCAAGGTCCCAACAGCTACAACTGCAAAGCCATAACGCGATCACGTTATAACGCACTCGCATTATCGACTGTTAAAAGCAAAAAAATAAATGCAAATCTCTCATTTGCATTTCGACTGGTTTTTTTGTGCACTCGTGGCCAAAAACACCAAAATAGTGTGCTCACGTTCGAGGAGAATAATTTCTTCACCAAGAATCTGAATTTCTTCTCAACGATGGTGCCACGACGATGAGGAGTTGTAAGAGGTAAGGATTCTATGCTTTTTATTTTGAATTTGTTAGTTTTAGGTTGAATTTGTTAGTTTTAGGTTGAGTTTGATAACTATTTGTTTGAAATTTAGCAGATGCAAATAAGCCTACAAACCCTCAAAATCCTCAAGATCAAAATCAACCACAAAATTAACCTCCTCCACCAATCACTCAACCCCCTCTTGGCACTTAACAAAATTTAATGAGTGAAATTGTGAACAACAAAAAACAAATTGAGGATTTGACCAATAGGTTGAGTGATCCAAATGGTTCAACCATAGAAAGAATGACCCTAGAAAATTCCTTAAAAGATATGTTAACAAACATAGATTCAATTAGCAAACAAATAACTGGATGGGAAGATAGGAGGCAGACAACTAGGGAGTATTATACAAATAAACTATCATTCAAGGATGTGAAAGATTTAAAAATAACAAAAGGTGATTTGTGCTCATTATTCACTAACCCACGCACAAATCAAAATCTTACCCTCAATGCGAAGAGGTTTCCTATCCATTGGTGCCACCACCAACAAATGAAGGAGTGGTTTTATGATAGGTGGTACATGGTCTTCGATTACCCACCATGCAACAATTGTGAGGTCTCGCAATATTTCCTTAGGAAACTATACAGTGAGTTCATATTAAATAAAATCCCAAATTATTTTGAGATGAGGGATTTCTAGCGGAGAGGTGGGGGGTCACCTCAGGATAGACCTGGTGCACAGCCGGATCCTACACGACAAGGTAGACGAGCTCTCACTAGGTCACCTCATGAGCACATTGTTATGCCTTCCGTCATGAAGGAAAGTGCTGACGTAGAGACATTGCAGACAATCAACACTTTAACCCAAAGTATCATCCATCATACTAGCCCTATTCTACAGTGCCATCCAGGGGAGTCTTCTAGTGGTAGTCTTCGAACACATGTGTGTCAATCTTGCGGGGCTACTTGTTCACACGACCCCACCGACCCTCAAGAGACTTGTACGCAGGATCTGTCTGCAGCTATGGAGATGGAGAGGGCAGCTGACATTTTGGATGAGGCATATGGCATTGATAGTCAGGTAAAAGTTATTGCATGTGTTCATTGAATTTAATTTATTAAATTCTGATTTTGAAATACAAGATTAACTAAAAATGTTTTATGATTTTAAAAAAATTGCAAGGTCATAGTGTTGAGACTGGATACACCGGCCCCCCACCAACCTATTTTTGTAGTACACCTATCGCTAGCATGTGTAACTAGTAAACAATTATAAGTTTATTGCATATTAATGGAATTGTTTTATGAATGGTAATTTAATATGCAATTTTGGATGTTGAATAGACTAATATTGGAGGTTTTGATGGAACACTTCCCAGTGGCGGTGGATTTACTCAACCCTTCACGTAGGTAATAGAATAAAGATTTTAACTAATGAATCAAGTACTTAATAGATTTGTGTAGTTTATACATGCACATCATTGATTACATTGAATAGTTTTTGTTTTATTTTCAGTTGTTGCGAGACGATACACCTCCGAATGTGACGAGGGTAATGGATATTGGTGTGACATCTGCTATACAATCCTCGATGGCTCTGACATAAGAGGTATGAGGCAAATTAGTAAATTTTAATTTACATTTTTTGTTATAGATGTTAGTTAGTCAAAAATCAAACCATTATTGATTCACGTAGTTTTTGTCTATTTGTACGGTCTATACAGGGCTTGAGCATGCCTAAGCATGGGCGTGAGGATATTTCCCTCATGGAGAGAGATTGTGAGATAGCTGTAAGTGATTATTTTTTTAAATATATCATTTTTTATAATGTAATTTCTATATATTCATGTTTTTACTTCTTATTGTAACAGTTAAAACTTCCCCATGAACTAAACACTAGGAGGAGTAGCAGGAGGACTCCACGAGTGCAACAAAAATGAGTGACAGACCTATCACCATCTGAGCGAAAAGGAAAGGAAAAGATTTTATTTCCTGGGCATGGAGAGCAATGACTTTTGATTCCAGAGTCCTTTATTGTATGCCTGCATGGCAGTTTTGTACATATTTTTTATTGGACATATTTGACATTGTATGCCTAGATGGCATTCTCGTAAGCGTATATGGCTATTTTGTACATATATTTCATACTTATATCGACATTTATTGATGTATGCCTACATGGCTATTTGGTTAATACAAATATCTTTTTTCGATGCCTATCCATATTTGCATTCTAAATTGATGGTTCAATAGATATGAGTTACGTATATTCAAGTGTATACTTTACAACTTATGTGTATAATTTGTGACTTATGTGCATTTGAGTGTATACTTTGTGGCTTACATGTTTTCATGCATATACCTTGTATTCATGCATATACTTTGTTTTAATTTGTGTATACTATGTATTCATGTGTATACTTTTTGAGGCTTACATGTTTATGAGTACTTGTAGTTCCCTTATTGACATGTACATGTTTGACTTATTCACATTTATAATTATTAATTGGTTAGCCGTAGCATTGATCTATGTCATCCTCAATGCATGATCCTTGAGATGGAGTAAGTACATCTGCAAGGTCAAAAGGAGTTTCACATGCATTATTCATAGGCTCATTTTGGTTGTGAAACCAAAAACCTCTTGCATCATTGAAACGAAATTGTTTTTCCTTTATAGCAGGTCTGAAGCCATTATCATTCTCCATTAGTTCTTCATGTATCCACTCCCCATTAATGGTTGTCTCATGACCTTCATGAAACCAAGCACTTATCTCATTTGTGATAGAAGAAATGTATGAAGATTTATCTTCCTGATTATGAACCATTCATGATCATGAGAGATGGGTTCTTGTGAACCACTACTGATGAATCATGGGTCAATGAGTTTGACTTGTAAAACTACACAATTGAATCCTGATAGCAATATCATAATATTTATATATCTAAATACTGCCATTGAATCCTGAATACTGCCATCTTACCCACACAAGATTCTGGAAGATGCTTCCCACCCTTCTCTTAGTGGTTGCTCTCATTGCACCTTCTACCTAGCTTCATCTTGGTGTAGACAATACGAAGACCCTAGCTTGAGATCTTCACACATGCAAGAACAACTACGTCCTTCTTGCAGCTTGGATGGATCAACTTGCAACCAAGAACCCATGCTACTGCCTGGTGTAGATTGCCTTCTACATGCTCAGAACCTTTTGGCTCTGATACCATTCTAATGCAGAGGAAACAACACAAGACAGTGGATCATCCACCCTTCTCACTCCTTAACCTACTGATCACTACTGATCACTACTAATCACTACTAATCAAGACATGTTCTTAAGCCTCTAACTCTATTCACCACCTTTCCGTTGTTCAAAGCTCGAGTCACACATTGCTCAAACACAATGGTCGAGCAATGTAATGGTTTCTTAGAAAACCATTATACATTTAAAACCACACAATAATTTCACACTTGGTTATATTACGTATATTCCCTATCAACTGAAACCGTTTCTCCCATTCCATTCGGGACTGTCATAAAGAAACCCGACAACAAGACATCTATGACATTCAAAACAATAGTGAATCCTTCAAAACTAATCTGCATTCACAATAAACCAGGAAAGATAGAGAGAAAAAAACGATAGGAAATGGAAACTCCTCTTTAACGAATTCCAACTATTAACACTTCAAAAAAATACATGCTTTAAATGGCTCTTTGGCTGAAGGCCAGAGAGCCTGATTTTTTCTCCCTCTTGTTTACTCTCTTTTTTGTTTTCCCGTAGTTGCACTCTCTATTTCCTCTATCTCCCTGTATTCGGTTACATGTTGTCTCTTTATAGAGATTCTAGGGTAGTTAGAAAAACTGTTCATCTACCCAATATTCCCATTCAGTTACAACTGTCATTTAATCCATTTGATGAATATATCATTGCAATTTTAAACACTTAACCATTTCTTAACATGGTCCCGCGAAATTCTGAATGACTAAAACATTACAAAATTATGAAGCTTGTCATAAATTTCAAGATTCGAGGTTTCCCCGCACCAGTATCCTAGTTGTCCCCTTGTTGATTTATCTCCTCACTGATCCATCTTATTGGATTCTTTCACCTTTTACCCATCGCTTTCTTGAAAAACTCAATTTTAGGCCTTGTAGCCTTTTGCCCCAATTTCGCCTCCTAGAACCCGTTTTCTTGACTTTTCTCACAATCAGTCTTAACAACCCTAAAATTTTTTTGTAAATTCTTTCTTTTGACCATCAAGGCTCCAAGATTTACCAGGCCTTAGGTCCTACAAGTTTCCGTACATATGATTTTCCTCAAACCCCCTATTTTCAAGGGTTCGTATGGTTTTTGGCTCTTTTTCCTTCTTTCAGGGCTTCACCAACCTCCTAAGCTCTCCTCTTGGCACACACATGACTGAGATACATCTGTCTAAAGTCCCATACTCTTTATTGGCACAAACCAATCCATTTAGCAACTCTCCTTGTTGCTGTCCTCTCCAAGCTACTGGCAAGAATGCACTTGCACTCGCCTAGTGCTTGATGATTTCATCACCTTCCCTACAAAACAAGACCCCAAAACCTATATGTACACTATTTACATAGTCCCCAACTTTATTCCAAGTGGCCATGAGAGGAAAGCCACAGGAAGTCAAGTGGGACTGATTATTCACAAAACTGGCCTGAATCGGCAATGAGACCAAGAACACCAAAAACTTGCAAAAAGATAACTAGTCGGTCTAGATGACTAATCTAATGCTAAAAAAGGTAAGTAAGTAACACAAATGGAAGACTCAAAGCATTAGATAAGTCCTTTAAATCCATTCTTGACTGGATGAAGGCTCAAACACATAAATTCAATGAAAACTTACTCTCTTCCAATCACAAAAATGTACTCTCCAAGTCTCAATTCATAAAAACAATCCTCCAACCCAGGTATTAGGGTTTTTATGACCTTATATACCTTTCTCCCATGTTCTAGGACCCTTCAGTTGGGCTTAGAGCATCATTAATGCCATTTTCCAACTTTTAGGACAAATAGCCAAGGCAACATTGCTCAAAATGCTCACAGAGTCCAAGACTTACCCAAACCACAAGCCCCTAACAAAACTATTTCCAATTCACTCATCAAAAACCCTCAATCCTCAACACTTAAACCCTAATCCCTTAATCCCTATACCCTCTTAATCCCTCATCTCTCAACCCTCAATCCTTAAACCCTAATCCCTCAACCCCTATACCCTCTTAATCCGTCAACCCTCAACTCTCAACCCTCAACACTTAAACCCTAATCCCTCAACCCCTATACCCTCTTAATCTATCAACCCCCAACCTTGAACCCTTACACCCTAATCCCTCAACCCCTATACCCTCTTAATCAATTGACCCTCAATTCTCAACCCTTAAACCCTAATCCCTCAATCCCTATACCCTCTTAATCCCTCAACCTTCTTAATCCCTGAACCCTGAACCCTTAAACCCTAATCCCTCAACCCCTATACCCTCTTAATCCCTCAACCCTTAAACCCTAATCTCTCAACCCTTAAACCCTAATTCCTCTACCCTATACCATCATAATCCGTGAACTCTCAACCCTCAACCGTCAACGCTTAAACCCTAATCCCTCAACCCCTATACCCTCTTAATACCTCAACCCTCAAACCCTAATCCCTCAACCCTTAAACCCTAATCCATCAATCCCTATACCATCTTAATTCTTGAACCCTCTACTCTCAACCCTTAAACCCTAATCCCTCAACCACTATACCCTCTTAATCCCTCAACCCTCAACCCCTAAAACCTAATCCCTCAACCCTTAAACCCTAATCCCTCAACCCCTATACCTTCTTAATCCATCAACCCTCAATCCTTAAACCCTAATCCCTCAACCCCTATACCCTCTTAATCCTTGAACCCTGAACCCTCAACCATTAAAACCTAATCCCTCAACCCTCAACCCTCAACCCTCAACCCTTAAACTTTAATCCCTCAACCCCTATACCCTTTGAATCCCTCAACCCTCAACCCTTAAACCCTAATCCCTCAAATCCTATAACCTCTACTCTATAACCTATTAATCCCTCATCCTTAAACCCTAAACCCTTAAACCCTAACCCATAAACCCTCTACCCTCTACCACCAATCCTATTCCCTCTACCCTCAACCCTAATCCGCCAACCCTCAAACCCACTTAGTAAACTCTCTACGCTAATCCCTCAACCCTCTTAACCCTTAAATCCTCAACTCTCAAACTGTTATACACTCAACCCTGAACCCTCGACCGTCAACCCTAACCCCTTAAACCCTAAACTGCTAAACCCTTTACCCTCTACCCTCTAACCTCTACCATCAACCCAATACTCTCTACCCTAAACCCTAATCCCTCAACCCTTAATCTCTCAACCCCTATAAACTCTACCCTATATTGGAACCTCAACCCTAATCCCTCGACCTTATACCTTAAACCCTCAATCTTCAACCCTCTACCCTTTACCCTATACATTAAACACTCAACCCTCAATTCTCAACCCTCAACCCTCAATCCTTAAACCCTAAACTCTGTACCCCTTACATTGGACCCTGAACCTAATCCTTGAACCATAAACCCTCTACCATCAAACCTATTCCATCAACCCTCAAACCTTAAACCCTACTACCATAGAAACCATCAACCCTATAGGTCCTCCATCCTAATCCCTCAATCCTATACCCTCAACCCCTATCACTTTCTCTCTATCTATACATCTCACCTCTCCCTCCTTCCCTCCCTCCCACCCTCTCTAATTGTGTCTATTTACCATCTCCCTCTTTCTGCGTACCTCTCATTCAATCAATCCCTACCACCCTATCTCACTACCTCTCTCTCACACTCCATCTCACTACCTATCTCTCAAGTCTCTCCCTCTCACCCCCCTCACACTCTCAAGTCTCTCCCTCTCACACTCTTAAATCTCTCCCTTTCGGACCCTACCTACACAACCCTCTCTTTCTCTTTCTCTCTCTCTCTCTCCCTCTCCCTCTCCCTCAATTCTCTCTCTCCCAACCCCCTCTCTCTCCCTCTACATCAATTCTCTCTCTCCAACCCCCCCTCTCTCTCTCTCCCTCCCTCTATCCCTCACACCCTACCTAGCTAAGCCCGCCTCAATCCAACCCCTTCTCTCCCACTCCCTCTCTCTTAAACTCTCACTTCAACCCCCTCTCCATCTCTCTAGACTCTCTCTAAATTCTCCCTTTGTCTAAAGACATACATAAATGCATACATACAAGCATAATACATTTGTACATATAATGTTACATCCATACAAGCATACATACATACATTTACATAAAAATATATCAGCATACATTAATATATTAGCATTTAAGATAAAGTAAGACATAAAGCGAGCGTGTTATAACATGCTCGTGTTATGGGTTAGTAGACATGTTGCCTGCAGAAGCAAAAACCATGTCAAAGTGAGATATAACGCGCTTGCGTTATAGCACGCTTTCCTTATATCTTGCTTTGAGAATTACCGAACTTTAAGCTTGGTATTGCCTTGGAATTCCAACCCAAAGGTTTGGAGGGCATTCCAAACGACTACAGACATGTTTTAAAAAAATCTACCATATTTCTCAGAATTGAGTTCGTGCTCACCTTCAGGATTGCATGTGGTTCAATATCAAAAAAATCGAGCACATGGGTAATGTTGGGTTATCTCTTAGCTATCCAACGATGTAATTTTTTTCACTTTCTGAAAATGTTAAGTCTTTCATCCATAATTTATTTTATCTGTATGTCTTTTTTTTGCCAAAAAGCAATGTTTGGTATTTTTTTAATTATAAATTAACTGTTCATCAATTTTTCAAATAAATTACATTTTTAGAAATAAGACTCCATTCTACAAAATTAAAAATTAAAAAAAAAAAAAAATCAATTAGTTTCCAAAATTTTTAGGGGTAGCACGGTGAAAATTCTATTTTAAGAATATGTCCACTTCGCAAATTAGTAAAAAATCAAATATTCATTAAAAAATTATCAGAAAAATCGTGCATCAACTACATACTGTTATGTAACTTCTGACTGTTTCGATTTTAAAAATACTAAAAAAAAGTTCACCGTACGAGGGTCGTACAAGAGTTGCTATGTTATGTTTTTTCTGACAAAAACAAAACCAATTTGTGTACATCCCTCGTTTGAACCCCTTAATCTCAATCATTTTAAAAATAAATTAGTAGTTTAGAAAGTAGACTCAGAGCACTTGAATCCTTCATTTTGTTCCATCTCAAAATTTTGGGTCTAAGTATCCTCAATTTCACATCCAAGGTCAGTATTTCCCGATTTCAGGAAAAAGCTATCCACTTAAGTCCCCTTTTTGGGAACCATCTCAGTGCACTTACCCGGCTATATGTTGGAAGCGACAACATGAAGAAAGAGTTCCTAAAGTTTTCCTTTTGAAAAAATTTCTTTAGTTTTCATAGTTATAGGAAGTATTATTATCAAATTTTACAGAACACTACTTCACTCCGGCATGCCATATCTCTTATTTAACTCAAACTATTGTTGGATTGGACTTCGACGTGTATTTTAAATTTCATTAGATATTTGAAGTACAAGTTATTTGGGAGAAATATTTGAAATTGTGCATGATATGTCCTTTGCCAATGTTTCTTTCCTTTTACCTTCATCAGCATATAACACTGTTTGTAGCTTAATCTAAATAGTTTGATTATTTGATTTCTATGTCGTATGTTTGCGTGATAAAGTTGTAACCTATAGAAGATGGATTATTTCATTGAACTTCTTTGTTTTCTTTGAAGGTTATTATTTCATCATGTCATGCTCTATTAAGAGGGAGTGTTTATGTGACTTTTAATTTTTTTCTTTTAGCTCTTGAAATTTCTATGACTGGTCGGATCTTAATGAACACCTCCTGTGGGTAGATTGAATGACTACATTGTATTTGTATCTAGCCTTTGTTGCTTGTTCTCTTTTCAACAATGAAGGGATTTTGTGTTCTTTATCTGGGTAAGTGCACCAAGATGGTTCCAGAAAGGGGACTTAAGAGGACACCTTTTTTTTTTTTCTGAAATAAGGAAATACTAACCTTGGACATGAAATTGAGGATAGTTACACTCAAAAATTTGAGATGGAACAAAAACAAGGATCGAAGTGCTCTAAGTCTACTTTCTAAACTACTAGTTTATCTTTAAAATTGTTGAGATTAAGGGGTTGAAATGAGGGATGTACACAAATTGGTGTGGTGTTTGTTAGAAAAACATAACATAGCAATTCTTGTACGACCCTAGTATGGTAAAAGAATTTATAGTATTTTTAAAATTGCTATGGTCAAAAGTTAGCTAACAGTATGTAGTTGATGCACAATTTTTCTGATAATTTTTTAATGAATATTTGATTTTTTACTAATTTTCGAAGTGGACACTTCCTGAAAAGAAGAATTTTCGCCATGCTCCCCCTACAAATTTTGGAAAATAATTGATTTTAAAAAAATAAAAAATTGTAGAATGGAGTCTAGTTTCTTAAAATGTAATTTATTTGAAATTTCGATAAACGGTTAATTTATAACGAAAAAAACACCAAACACTGCTTTTTGGAAAAAAAGAGACATACAAACAAAAGAAATTATGGATGAAAGGCTTAACATTGTTAGAAAGTGAAAAAAATTACATTGTTGGATAGCTAAGAGAGAACCGAACATTACCAATGTGTTTGATTTTTTTGATATTGAACCACATGCGATCCTGGCGGTGAGCACAAACCTGATTATGTGAAAAATTGTAGAATTTGCAAAAACACGTCTCTGGTCATTGGAAATTCCCTCCAAGCCTTTGGATTGGTATTCCAAGGAAAATACCAATCCTAAGGCTTGGGGATTCCCAAAGAAAGATATAACACGAGCGCGTTATAATGTGCTCATGTCATATCTTAGTTTTGACATGTTTTGTGAATGCATTGACAAAATGTGAGCGCGTTATAACATGCTTGTGTTTTGATCTACATCAAATTTATTTTTCTTCTCTTTTTTTTCTTTCTTCTTGTTATCTTTGAGGGAAACTATATACATGAAATAAACATTTAAGTATAAGTTGACATTTACTTTCTTATACTTTAAGTTATATTTCATGTATATAGGCAAGATGTTTGAGAGTGGTTTCAGATCTCTAGGAGTTATAATGCAAATTCTAGTTTTTGGAAGATCTTAAAAAATTTAGACTTAGTCAAATTTTAGTAATCAAAATGTCAAATTTCAGTAATCAGGAGGTCAAATTTTAGTAGTCAGGAGGTCAAATTTTAGTAGTCAACAAGTTGTATCATCTTTCTCTCTCACTCTCTCCTTCTCTCTACTCTCTATCTCTCCACTCCTTCTCTCTCTTCCTCCCTCTCTCCCCTCTCTCTCTTCTAGTTTTAGGAAGATCTCACAAATTTTAGACAGTCAAATTTCAATAATCAAGAGGTCAAATTTTAGTAATCAACAAATTGTATTATTTCTGTGTCTATCTCACTCATTTTTATCCCTTAGACTCTAGACCTCTCTCTCACTATCTCTATCCCTTTTTATAACTCTCTCTCCCTTGATCTCAAGAACTTTGTCTCTCTGTCTCTCTATCTCCCTCCCTCCCTCCCTCCATCTCTCTCTCTCTCTCTCTCTCCCTTGATCTGAAGAACTTTTTCTCTTTGTCTCTCTATCTCTCTCTCCTTTTCCCTCTAATTCTCTCTACCTCACTTCTCTCTCCCTCCCTCCCTCCTTCCCTCTCTATGTATCTCTATCTCCCTCCCTCCCTCCATCATCTCTCTCTCTCTCTCTCTCTCTCTCTCCTCTCTACCTACCTCTCTCCATCACTCCCTACCACTCTCTTTATTTCTCTACTCCTAACCTCTCTCACCTCTCCCTCTCTATCAGCTCCATACTTCTCTCCCCATCTCTTCTTCCCTATCTACACTCTATCTCCCAATCCCTCTCTCTACCTACCTTTGCATCCATCAAACCTTACCACTATCCCTCCCTACCTGTCCCTCCCTCCCTCATTCCCTCTCTAATTCTCTCTATATCTCCTCTCTCTACCTCTCCTTCCATCTCTTCTTATCTTTATCTCCTCTCTCCCTCTCTCTACCTACCTCTCCTTCCACCACTTTCTATTTCTCTCTATCTAACCTCTTTTTCCCTCACTACATCTCCCTCCCTCTCTCCCTCCCTATCTACTTATCTATATATCCTCTCTCCCTCTCTACCTAGCTCTCCATCCATCACAACCTATTGGACTCTCTCTCTATTACTCTTTATCTCACCTCCCACTCTCTCCATCCATACCTCTCCCTCTTCTTCCCTCTCTCTTATCTATCTCCCTAATCCCTCTCTACCTACCTCTCCATCCATCACTCCCTAACACTCTATATACACCTCTCTATCTTGGTTCTCTCCCTCCCTCCCTCATTCCCTCTCTACTTCTCTCTAATTATCTTTATCTCCCCTATCCCTCTCTCTCTCTCACTAGATGTCTTCCTACCTAACTTTTCCCCTATCTACTCTCTATCTCTCTCTCTCACTCGTTGTCACTCCTCCCTCACCCTCTTTCTCTCTCACTCTCTCCTCTTTATCTCGCCATTCTCTCTTTCCCTCTTTATAACTCTCTACTTCTCTATATATCACCATTATCTCTCTACATATCTTTATCTCACCTATCCCTCTTTACCTCTCCCTTCCTCCCCTCTCTCGCCCACCCTCCCTCTATCTCTATCTCTCTCTACTTCTCTCTATCTCACCTATCCCTCCATCACTCTCTACCACACTCTCTCTATTGCTCTCTATCCCACCTCTCTCTCATCTCCCTCTCTCCCCCTTCATACCTCTCCCTCTCCTTCCCTTTATACTCTCTATCTCCCTAGTCCCTCTCTACCTACATCTCCATCCATCACTCCCTACCACTCTCTCTACACCTCTATATCTCACTTCTCTCCCTACCTTATTCTCTCTCTACTTCTCTCTACCTCTCCTTCTTTCTCTAATTATGTTTATCTCCCCTAGCCCTCTCTCTCTCACTCAGTAGATGTGTCTCTCCCTTCATTTTCCCATATCTATGATCTATCTCTCCTCTCCCTCCCTCTACCTCTCTTTCTTACTCTCTCTCACTCCTCCCTCACCCTCTTTCTCTATCACTCTCCTCTCTATCTCACCATTCTCTCTTTCACTCTCTATAACTCTCTCCTTCTCTATATGTCACCATTATCTCTCTACTTATCTTTATCTCACATATCCCTCTTTACCTCTCCCTTCCTCCCTTGTCTCTCCCACCCTCCCTCCTTCCCTTTGTCTCTATCTCTCTCTACTTCTCTCTATCTCACCTAGCCCTCTCTACCCGCATATCCTTCTATCACTCCCTACCACACTCTCTTTATTGCTCTCTATCTCACCTCTCTCTCACCTCCCTCTCTCCCTCCACACCTCTCCCTCCATCTGTCCTTCCTTATCTACTCTTTATCTCTCATGTCTCTTTACCTCTCCTTCGGTCTCTAATTATATTTATCTCCACTTTGCATCCCAGCCTCTCTCTCCTTATGAGGGTTGAGGGTGTAAGGTTTAGTGTTTAAGGTATAGGGTTGAGGTTATAGGGTTAAGTGTATAGGGAATAGGGTTTAGGATTTAGGATATTAGGTATAAAGTTGAGGGTATAGGGTATAGGGATGAGGGATGAGGGTTTAGGGTTTAGGGTTTGAGGTATAGGGTTGAGGGTTGAGGCATAGTGTTTAGGGTTGAGGGTATACATTTAAGTGTATAGGGTATATGGATTATGGTTTAGGATATTGAGTATATAGTTGAGGGTATTGGGTTGAGGATATTAGGTTTAGGGTTGATGGTTTAGAGTTTAGGATTTATGTACAAGTTTGAGGGTTGAGGGTATGAGATTAATTGTATAGGGTTTAGGGATTAGGGTTTAGGGTGTAGGGTTAAGGGTATAAGGTATAGGGTTAAGGCTTGAGAGTGTAGGGTTTTTCATTTAAGTATAGGGTTGAGGGATAATTTTTAAGGTTTAGGGTATAAGGTTGAGGGTGTAGGGTTTAGGGTTTAAGGTATAGGGTTGAGGGTACTGGGTTTAGGATTGAGGTTTAGGGTTTAGGGTTTAGTGTACAAGGTTAAATGTAGGGTTTAGGGTTTAAGTATAGGGTTGGGGGATGATGTTCAGGGCTTAGGTTATAAGGTTGATGGCATAGGGTATAGGGATGAGGGTTGAAGGTGTAGGGTTGAGGTATAGTGTTCAAGGTTGGGGGTGTAGGGTTAAGTGTATAGGGTATATGGATTAGGGTTTAGGATATTGGGTATAGGGTTGAGGGTATTGGGTTTAGGGTTGAGGGTTTAGGGTTCAAGGTTTAGGGTACAAGGTTTAATGTAGGATTTAGTGTTTAATTATAAGGTTAAGGGTTCAGGGATAATGTTTAGCGTTTAGGGTATAACATATAGGGATGAGGATTGAGGGTGTAGGGTTTATGGTTTAAGGTATAAGGTTAAGTTATAGGGTATATGGATTAGGGTTCAGGATATTAGGTACAGGGTTGAGGGTACTGGGTTGAAGGTTTAAGGTTATGTTCATAGGGTATAGGGATTTGGGTTTAAGAGATAGAGAGAGACCTGAGAGAGGATGAAATTGGTAACCTAACTTGCCTGTTTGAAAAATGGGTCCAAGAAATGGGGTCTCCCGGTGATGTAGACCCCATTTCTTGGACCCATTTTTTCAAACAGGCCACTACATTGCCAATTTCACCAAATTGGCAAGCTAGTGGGTCCACTAACTTGCCGATTTGGTGAAACTGGCAACCTAACTTGCCCTGTTTGAAAAAATGGGTCCAAGAAATGGGGTTACCCGATGATTTACATCACCGTGAGACCCCATTTCTTGGACCCATTTTTTAAAAATAGGCCATTACATTACCAATTTCATTGAATTGGCAAGCCAATCGGCCCACTAGCTTGGCAATTCGGTGAAATTGGTAACCTAACTTGCCTATTTGAAAAAATGGGTTCAATAAATGGGGTCTCCCACCCCATTTCTTGGACCCATTTTTTCAAACAGGCCACTACATTGCCAATTTCACTGAATTGGCAAGCTAGTTGGCCCACTAGCTTGGTAATTTGGTGAAATTGGCAACCAAACTTATCTGTTTAAAAAAATGGGTCCAAGAAATGGGGTCTCCTGGTGATTCATTTCTTGTACCCATTTTTTCGAATAGGTGACTACATTGCCAATTTCACTGAATTAGCAAGCCAGTGGGCCCAGTAGCTTGCCAATTTGGTGAAATTGACAACCTAACTTGCCCTATTTGAAAAAATGGGTCCAAGAAATGGGGTCTCCCGATGATTTACATCACCGAAAGACCCCATTTCTTGGACCATTTTTTTCAAAACAAACCACTACATTACCAATTTCATCGTATTGGTAAGTGAATGGGCCCACTAGCTTGAAAATTCGGTGAAATTGGCAACCTAACTTGCCTATTTGAAAAAATGGAGACCCCATTTCTTGGACCCATTTTTTCAAACAGGCCACTACATTTCCAATTGCACTGAATTGGCAAGCCAATGGGCCCACTAGCTTGCCAATTTGGTGAAATTGACAACCTAACTTGTCTTGTTTGAAAATTGGGTCCCAGAAATGGGGTCTCTCAATGATTTACATCATTGGGAGACCCCATTTTTTCAAACAGGCCACTACATTTCCAATTTCACCGAATTGGCAAGCTAGTGGGCCCACTAGCTTGGCAATTCGGTGAAATTAGCAACCTAACTTGCCTGTTTGAAAAAATGGGTCCAAGAAATGGCATCTCCTAGTGATGTAAATCACCGAGAGACACTATTTCTTGGACCCATTTTTTCATACAGGTCACTACATTCCCAATTTCACCTAATTGGAAAGCTAGGGTAGAGGGTTTAAGGGTTTAAGGGTTAAGGGTAGAGGGTAGAGGGTTAAGGGTAGATGTGAGAGAGATAAAAGGAGTGACTGAGTGAGAGAGAGAGAGAGAGACTTGAGAGAGGGAGAGGGGGTAGGAGGGAGAGACTTGA